>JAGKQL010004016.1:0-16379 GCA_018398635.1 Cyprinodon brontotheroides | reverse complement strand
CCTTCCTTCCTTCCTTCCTTCCTTCCTTCCTTCCTTCCTTCCTTCCTATGGTTCATCTACTTTTTACTACTTACCTTTCTCCTCTACACCCTTCCTTTCCTCCTTCCTTCCTTCCTTCCTTCCTTCCTTACTTAGAATAAAATAGAGGTTATTGCGGAGGTCTTCAACAGGGGGTCCACGACCTGGAGGTACAACACAGGGGTCGTGAAAGTTTTGGTTTATTAGACTTTTTTATATTCCCCCCTGTAATTTTTTTCCAATGATTTAAATGTCTTTATATACACATTAACATGAATCAACACACTGTTGTAAACAGATAAATGTAGGCATAAGATGTATTTCAGTCATCAATGCCAGTGGCGGTTCTAGACCAAATATAGCAGGGGCCAGCATTGTTTTCATGGGGCCCAGAAAAGCATGAAATAAAACAGGGCAAGGAATTCAAATATACAATAAGATAGCTGCATGAAATTTCTATAAGGTTTGATTGAAATTGTGCTCTCTTATTAGGTCATTAAAAATCATAAATTAGAATTTTACATAATTTTGACTTAATTTAAGTTAAAAATTTATCAACTTCTCCTCAAAATATAAATAAGAACTCAAGAAAACCGATAAATTCAGCCATTAAAATTAATAGAGCAATTGTTTTTAAAAAACAATTTAAATCAATGAAAACTGGGATCCTATGTCACCATCAAAAGTTATCAATCTTTATTGTTTCCTCGGAATAATTAGTAAAACAGAATTTGTCAAGAAAAAAAAGATCCAGTAGCCAGTTGTTCCAGCCGCATATCATCCTTAGAATAGCTTTGAGCATTATGTCTTCAGTATAGGACCGAAGACTATAGGACCCGATATGATATTGATATACCACGTACCCCATACAATATATGTAATAGGGACCCTAATTACATATATTGTATGTACTTTCGGGTTTATTGAAATGTGTATTGAAAATGTGTGGATGAAACTTATTATTTATATGACTTGTTGATAAAATAGAAAATATTCCTTACGCTGCATTTTTTGTAAAGAGAATATGGCATGTGTCGAATTTCAGGTTAATATTTTCAATTAAAAGGCGGACAGTTCGTTTGTTTACAAAGTAAAAGCGCCGTGTGGGCGGAGCTATGATACGCAAGAGGAGTGAGTGTCGCGCATGCGCATTGACTGACATACCGGGCAACGGTTCAACAGTGGCCTAGCGAATTACAGGACATGCTTCAATCTGACAGGTCAGAACAACACTAATATTTGATATTTTAATGTTGTGCGTTTTTACAAGTGGGGTACTAAGAGTAAAATGTCAAGATTCCAAGCAGAGTTGTTTGGTGAGGGGGTTTAGGTTATCCGTTGTGGTGGTGCGGTGGGCTTTGGGTGGGCTAAAGCATCCAGTTAGCCCCCCCTGTTCGGTTGCAAGTTAGCTCCCCTGGTGAATTCGGCCAAAAGCACTGGCTTTCGTGACATAACAAACCTGACCGACTAGTGACATTATGCTACTTCTAACTTTTGCGTTTTATATATCAAAAATGTATAACGCTGTATCTGCCAACATTTATTTAGGTTTAGTTGGCTAGTAAGGACCATAAAGCAACATTAAGCTAGCTCTTGCTAACAGTGTATCTCTTTGAAATGCTTTCAGTTGTTAAGCAATGTTTGTTTAGGGAATGATCTACTTATTAGCTGTTTAAGATTAAAAGCAGCTGAGACTCTGCAGTGGTGATAAGAAAGCTCTGCTTGGACTGTTAATTTTTAGTCCACCTGGGGACATGTATTAAAAATATGATGATGCAGGCATGTATTCATAAAAGTTCTCTTATATTTTAAATTTAACAAAAGGCTATATAATCAAAATACATTACATTTTTTGCCAAACATAATAAGCTCTTACCTGTCCCCAGTTGTGCCACCTCTAATCCCCTTCTATGTAAACTCACGTTGTAGTTATCAGCAAACGCAGCACTGAAAGGCTGCTGGTAGAACTGTCAATTTTTCTCAGTTCAAAATGAAAGGACTTGTGTTTTACTTCATAATTACTAATAAAGGCTTTTTGTCATTGTTAAAATTAGATTTTGTATTTTATTTTATCAAATTGCGTAATTTATAGTTTAAAAAGAAATTTGTTAAATTGAAATAGCTTTCAAACATTAATCCACAAGGCCATGGAGCCAAACTGAGTCTGACTAGTCTTTGTGGTGGCCTAAATAATAACAAAGTAAATAATAATTGAACTTTATTGATCTCACAGAAATTATTAGGGAGAAATTATCTTTAAGCGTAAATTAACCCCCTTCCCCTTGAGGAGCAGTGGGCTGTTGGGCTGTTAAGCAAACAGGGAGCAGGGGGGTTAAGGTCTTGCCTAGGGACCCAGAGAGGTAGTCTGTGTGGGATTGAACCGGGTACTTCAACCTTCAGAGCACAAGCGCACTGCTCTAACCTCTAGGCCAATACTTCCCTAACTGTGTATAACTTCATGAAATATAACCTGACAAGCTAAAATTGGTGTGCTGGAAGGTACATGACGAAAATTATATGTACAGGATTTGTGTTTTTTGTTTTTTAAAGTTTTTTTACTATAGTTTCTGTATTTGTCTATTTTGTATCACCCTTTTGTGCTACAAGAAATCCTCCTTTTGTAACAATATGCTTAAACCGTAAATATTATTTGTAAGATTTCTCTAGTGAACAGAAATATTTTATTTCAGGGAGGACAAAGGTGACTACAAACACTGTAGATATATCTCACCCTTTTGTTTATATTATTTGTTGAATTATACTTACATTCTGCTTCTATTTATCTTGGTTCTGATCCTATTTTTCTATAAATTTTTACTGCTGTTTAGCCAGAATTCCCCCCATTGTGGGACAAATGAAGTTTACTTTCTATTCTTAACCATTCTATTTTATTTGGGACTATTATGACTATTATGAAAACAAGGAAAGCTGATTGTTGTTCAACCGCGTTATTTTCCTTTAACTAGACCATGAGTAGGAAAAAAATTAATGATGCTTCTGTAAACTTTGGGTTTTCAAATAAGTCTATCCATGCATTTTAAATGAAAGGTCTTTGCAGTTGGCATCTCCATTTTTCAAAGAGTTTACTAGCACTTGAATTAGAATATTTGTCGCAGTGAAACTATCTCCATTATTCCTGTCCGCCAAGTTAAAGCGATATAGATGCTGGTTTTTATCAGGCTGCACCATGAGTCAGGGTAAGGAATAACCGCAGGTAAGACTTAAGAGCTACAAGAACAAGCTCCTTAACACAGATGAGATGAGAAGGAGGAGGGAAGAGGAGTCTGCAGTTCGCCAAAGCAGAAGAAAGCATAAAACGCGTTGATCTTTTGAGGAAATACTTCGTGTTTGTTTTTATATTCCTTGAACTTGAACTGTTTTGCATCCTGAACACATATCTCAATGTCTTTAATCACGATTGTATGTATTGAATAGAAATGCACAAAAGGTTAAACCACAGTATCAGTAAGTATATAATCACCATCACTGCAGACAGATACAGTGCAATATTAGGTTGGATTTAATCCTATAGGTATCATGATATGACTTTAAATCCTTTTTATGCGCACATCTCATGTAAATTTTGTGGCTGCTATGCTAAAGCTCATACAGTGTTATAGGGGTGGGTGATATATCCTATATACTTGATGTTTCCCCACGCACGATAGTTAAAATGACTATCGCAGAAAAAGCGATCCCGTATTTCAGAAAAAGGAAGAGATGGAGGGAAATCACAGACGCTATTTATTACGTTATTTAAATTCGATGCTCTAATAGGTCTGATTGGATGTGGTCTTGTTCAGAGGTTTTGCAGGCGTTTCTTTAATCTTGGCAATGTTCTCTAATTTTTGGAGAGTAATTCGACTTTTGTTTTTGTAATTTTCTTTTTTCTTTCTTTCTTTTTTTTTTTTTTTTTTTTACATTTTATTTAGTATTGTATGTTTTTGCTTTGTTCCCTGTTTGGTTGCCGGGATCTTTTTAAAGGTCTAACACTGACATCTAAAAGTCACAATGTGGCAGTAATATTTGTGAAAAGCTTTGAGCTTATTAAAATAAAATGTTTTAAATTTCAAACCGAAAGTTTAAATGAGTATTAGAGTGCATAAAATATCACTCTGTTTATTAAGGGAATTTAAACATGGTATTACGGTATGGTATTATTATTGGTAAACAAAATATTATTATTGTCGCTTTAAGTTTCCTCAATAATATCACAATGAAATATTTTATTCATTATATTGGATAGATCTAGTTAAAAACAAAACAGCATTAGGGATGAAAGGTTATGCTTGGTTTTCCAAATGTGCAGCTTGTTTTACTCAGCACCTCTTTTTCTGACGCCTCCTACAAATAAATCAAGCCGTCAAAAGTTACAAAATGAATTAATACGGTCATGTGATCTAATTCAGCATAAATACATAAAATCTGGAATGGCCTCAAAGTTTTGTTGAAAAAAAGAGTTTTAATACAAGAAGTTTTATACGGCTGCAAAGTAACATCTAAGCCCAGTTAGACGCAATTTGTTGGCCAGTGCAATACTTCTTCTTATTTATGTAACATCTAGTTCAAGAAAAAAATGAATATTTGTATTTTTTATTCTGTCATAGCTTTTTAAAAGGAGAAATGTTGCCACTGTGGAGGATGACGGCACTCTGGAGGATGATGGAATGGCAGACAGCGGCTACCTGGAATCACAGGCCAACAACCTGGACCCACTCATGGTGAAAAAACCTTTATAGAAAGAGCCTGTTTATCCATATGAAACCAAATAAAATTTGGATTAAATCAAATGTAAACTAATTCTGTTGCAGTGTGGAGTCATCTCTGAAGACATGATCCAGATGATCTTCTCCAGTTCTCCGGAGCAGCAGCTAATAGGCACTCAGCGCTTTAGGAAACTTCTTTCTAAAGGTACAGTGTTCCAACCTGTACGTTTTTTCTCTGGTATACATCATCATGTGTAATGATAGTTGCCTTTATTCTCAAGAGAACACAGTATTTTTCTGTTTGTAGAAAGTTGCCATGCTGATCTTTACCATGATCTAAATTTTGTTAGAAATACATGTGGATCTTCCAAATCCTCCACTATTAACCATTCTACTGCCTGCATGTATTTTAACAATATTTCAGACAAAACAATGCTAATAGAAATCTTTAATTTAGATTTTTTTTTCTCTTTGTGCCACACAGAACCAAACCCACCCATTGATGAAGTTATTGCTACTCCAGGGGTGGTGGAGCGCTTTGTTGAGTTTCTGAAGAGAAGAGAAAACTGCACATTGCAGGTATTCATGGTTTCTGAAAATAAACCAGGCTTAAAAAGATGTCTCTTCATTCTACTTATGTGTTGTGGAATAATTTGGTTTGAATAGTTTTTCACATCTATAACTACAGACAAGAAAAAATGTAATATATTGATTTTGGCTGGTTTTATTTCCTAATTCCTTGTCAACAATGTCTTTCAATCCATCAGTATATTTATTTTTGCTTTCCTTCCTCTCTTCCTGTGTTTTTTATGGGTTTATATTTAAAGGGTCAACATTGCAGAAATATCTGTCCTATATTAACATTGAACATTTACATGTATACTTAAAAATGGCAGAATGACAACTCCTGATATTTATGTCTGGAGAATTTGGGGATCTTGCAACTAGCAGATGTTTTGTCTTTATGGGTAACAAAAACCTAAGATTTTTATATACTTTTATCCCTTGTTTTAGTTTGAGGCTGCATGGGTCCTGACCAACATTGCTTCAGGTACATCCCATCAGACACGTGTCGTAATCCAGGCAGGCGCCGTGCCAATATTTATTGAGATGCTCTGCTCAGACTTTGAAGATGTACAGGAACAGGTAGGAAAATGTCCTAACAATTGGCTTCTCTTTGGTCATTTTGTTTTTTAGTTGTTTCCATTAATCTGACTAAAAAAAAAAACATTTTTATTCCTCTTTTAATCTAACTTTGATGCCTGCTTTTCCCCTTTAGGCAGTATGGGCCTTGGGAAACATAGCAGGAGACAGCACAGAATGCAGAGACTTTGTCATAGACTGTAACATTCTGCCCTCCCTGCTGCAGTATGTAGCCACCAGTGTTACTTATTCATGTTTTTCTAAACTGAAAATTAAACTGCAACTTCTAAAGTTTGATCCGCAATGTTCTGCAGGTTGTTGGCGAAACAAAACCGTCTAACAATGATGAGGAATGCCGTGTGGGCACTATCGAACCTGTGCAGAGGAAAGAACCCACCTCCAGACTTTGCTAAGGTAATTTGCACTCATTGCTATGGAAACTGCCCACGTCTCACTTTGCTGAAGTATACTGTAGCATTGCTCGCCTCTCACGGCCACAGCTTGTTTTCGCTCATAATTCAAAAGCACAAGTATTTTTCTAACACTGTCTTATGTCTCCTTGTTTCTCCCAGGTGTCTCCGTGTCTCAGCGTGCTTTCCTGGCTGCTCTTTGTTAACGACACAGACATACTAGCTGATGCATGCTGGGCGCTCTCCTACCTTTCTGATGGCCCTAATGACAAGATCCAGGCTGTCATTGACTCAGGAGTCTGTCGGAGGCTAGTCGAACTGCTGATGTAAGTCACTCAAGGCGTAAACTCAAGCTATAGAGAACATTATATAAACATCTAGACTTAAGTCTTTTTTTTTTTTTTTTTCTTTTGGTGAAAATATTTTACTCATTAATTCTAAATAGTTAAAACTAAGATTTATTACTACAGAGGGATATTTTTCACTTTTTTTTTTTTATATATAGAAAATTCTGTCCGCGTGGAGGGGCATGGAAGCCCAATACTGTGTAATTTGGTCCTGGGCCTCGGTTATGCATCAAGCATAAATCAAGCTTTTGCCACAAAACTTAAGAAACCGGCTAGTCATAGTCATGTTCCAGTTGATTTTATTAGAAAGTTGAGTGGAAGGAAAACAATGTGGCACCATCACAATTTAAGAGATTTCCAAAGCCACGAGTTTTGAAAGCCTACAGCTTGGATCAGAGCTTCAAGAGTCCCCAGGCACAGAAATATTGTCCAGGTGTTATTTCAAATCAGAATCAGAATTACTTAATTAATCCCTTGTAGGAAATTCTTTTCTTGCAGTGCTACCATGTACAAAAGTAGGACAGAGCAAAATATAATATAATAAGACAAAGTAAGATAAGTAAAATTACAACCCACCCAGTAAAATTACACCCTTCCCATATAAACAGTGTAAAATAAGATATAGGAATAGAATAAGTGTCTCAGTATATACAAGCAACAGTATTTAAAATTTATAATACTGCTCAGTCACTAAATTACTTGTATTGCATATGATGGTTTTATTTCACATAGTGAAGTAATGAAATTAATAAGTAATGAAATTACTTTTAGAGAGATGAATTATACAGTTTGATGGCCACAGGCAGGAATGACTTCCTGTGGCGGTCTGTGGTGCAGTGTAGTGAAATGAGTCTCTGACTGAAGGTACATCTGTGAGTGACCTACACATCATGAAGAGGATGTGCAGAATTGTCCAGCATGGATTTTATCCTGGCCAACATTCTCCTCTCTGACACTTGTCAGAGAGTTCAGCTGCTCTCCAACAATGTGACTGGCCTTGCGCATGAGTTTAAATCTGTTGCCATCCTTCACCTATAGTCTGCTGCCCCAGCACGCAACAGCATGAAGGCTCTCCCCGATATAGGTTAGTCTGGAAACACATGGCAGAAAATTTGTGCAAATATAGCAAGAGAAGATTTGGAGATACACAATCATTAAAACATTTGATTAAACAGTTCTCTTATACAGGGTATGAGTTCCGTAGTACAGAAAACAGATAAAGTGAAACCATCCCAGTGCATAGTCTCCTGTTGTTACTCAGACTCACCAGTCCAATGGTCCGTAAAGTGACCCACGGTGAGGCCAGTGTGATGAAGAAAACATCTTCGAATCAGAAAGAAGAGGTGTGTCTCTGTTCTTAAGTTCTGCAAACAAAGAACAGAGATTTATTAAAAAAAAACAAGAAAGATTAAGAGGCAAAATTTAAGATGCTTAAGGTCCAACATTTAGTCCACAACAAAATGGCAGAATCAGGTGTTCAGACAGAAGTTTGAACGTGAACAACATTAAGCCAGAAGAGCTGTAATAGGCATTGCAATACAATTTAGTTACCTCTGTAGGGCTGATTTAGGGAGCCATTCCCAGTTGCTGGTCCCCTGCGTCTTCTCAAAGTACAAAGTCAGACCTTCATTCCACCAGGATGTTTCAGAGAATTTAATGCTTCATAAAATGCTTTTTCCAGCAGAACTTTGCAACAGCCCACTTTGTAAAAGTGGGCTCTGTGAGGGCTCCATTGAAAGGGGACGGAGGGAGACCCCATCCTCCTCCCACACAAAACTCTCCACCCTCTTGCATGTTTCCGCTGTCCATAGCGCCATGACAGTGTAGATTTGCTAAGTCACCTATTTAGTGCTTCCCGATCTCAATGTAATTTTGTTGGGAACCTACTAGCACTGAGTTGCTAACTGGTTGCTGCGATGCTTTCCAAGAAACCCGCCACAATTAAACTTGCTTGTGAACCTTCTGCCACAACAACAACCCGCCCTCTTGAGAAACGACAATCAAATTCACTTTATTCACCGCGGTAAAGTCGCGGCACCACTGGACCAGAACTGGCGACGTTTGGAAATTCGCAGCGCGCCCCTACCACTCATTGGCCAGAAAACTTGAATTGAACTTCATGCGAAACCTGGGAAAGTATTCTTGAAAGCAAAGATGGTAACAATGATTAAATAATGCAAACGTTGTATGGCACTATCAAGCTGAAGCCACACACCAATCTGTTACGGTGCTACTGAAATTGATTAGAAAGATATCTTTTAATTTCTGTGAATTGACTGGCTGCAATTCTGCTTCCATTTAGGCACTCTGATTATAAGGTGGTATCTCCTGCACTGAGAGCCGTTGGAAACATAGTCACTGGAGATGATCTGCAGACGCAAGTAATGGCAGCATCTACTCCAACTCCGTATCAATGTGTGTGCATGAGAAATGTTGGTGATCTGACAGTGTGTGTGTGATTTAAATCGTTTTTCAGGTGATTCTGAACTGTTCAGCACTGCAGTCTTTACTTCACCTTCTGAGCAGCCCTAAGGAGTCTATTAAGAAGGAAGCTTGTTGGACGATTTCCAACATTACTGCCGGAAATCGACCACAAATTCAGGTGTGTTTACATGTTTGTATTTTTTTTATGCAACTTTAATCGTTTTGCACTCTCAGAAGACCTTTTTTGTATTTCCCTTGTTCACAGATGGTGATAGATGCAGACCTGATGCCACCTCTCATCAGCATTCTGCAGGTAGCAGAGTTTCGTCAAAAAGGAGGCAGCATGGGCCATTTACCAATGCCACCTCTGTGGGGCTCTGGAGAGTGATTAGGTGAAATGAAGTTTGTTTTTGTTTTATTTTGTAGCCTTTTGAAACATAAATGGCGGTTTTTTTAAAAAGCATTAACTTAATAACATGTCCTGAAAAATTCTTATAGTTGAGATTTAGACTGATTCCTTTTATTTAAGACCTGATTTATGATTAAAAACTACACTGCGCTTTTGTTAATCCTTATAACACCTTTTAGTCTAAAGATAAAATAAAGATAACTGAATATGGTTGTGTAGTCTTTTATCATGTTCCTCTCTCTACCTCCCCTGCAGGCTCTTGTGGAACTTGGCTGTATAAAAACCTCTGTGCGATTTGCTCACATTGATGGATTCCAAAATAGTCAAAGTGAGTTCTAAATGGTCTAGAAAACATCCTGCGCCACTGGGAGAGCTGGAGGCCAAAAGAGGAGGGCATAAAACCCTTACTGCGCTCATTGAAGAGGCCTATGGTCCATCCATCCACTCATATCTTCAAAAGTAATATTTCTGTCTTTTGAAGTAGCAGCAGGTAATAGGTAATATTTTCTTATGTAGACTTTTGAGGACATTCTCTCTGGGGTTTTGCTGACAGGGTAATAATATAATTGGTGTCTAATTTTTACAAAATAATCCATATCTGAAGTTATCATCCAATCAAAAGATTCTTTTTGATTTTTCTTTTTGTATTTATCTTAACAGTATACATTATCTATCTGTCCATCTGTCTTGCTTTCAGTTCAATAGCAAGATCTTACCCGTCAACTATGTAATAATGTACTAATATATATGTAATAAATGTAATAAAAAATTTAAGAAAAAGTGCAGAAGCCCCTGATGCTGTGCTGTGGTAAAGTAAGTACAAGCATCTTCACCTTCCCGTTTCCTCTCAGGTCTGGAACAACCTGGAGTTCCTGCGGAATATGAGAACCAGGAAATCTACCGAAAGCCGCCGACCTGATCGAGCGCTACTTCAGCACCGAAGATGAGGACCCATCGCTGGCTCCAGCCGTTGACTTGCAGCAGGGGCAGTTCCTCTTCCAGCAATGCGAGGCTCCGATGGAAGGCTTCCAGCTATAATGCTAAATAAATTCTCCTAAGCTGCAGCTTCATTTCACCTTTGCTCACGTCTCTCAGTCTCTGCCCACAGCCAGATCCAGGGTAACAAGCAGCCCCCCTCCCCCCGTTTCCCAGAGAGATGGACTGAATCATTATCTCGATCATTTTACTACTCTGTAACGTTACAGAAGCACACATGCAACCAACATGGGTCAGTTTCCAAAATGCGTCAGCCAGTTTATAAAGGTTTACTTTTTTTTCTCCATTGTTGTTGACTTCTTAATCTCCTGACCAGAGCTTCAGCTGGCTTTGGGTTTTCCTCCACTCCTCATCACAAAGAAAATTGTCATCCTCCTTGTTACCATAGGATTGGCAAGCACTCTCTCAGCCATTGGGAGAATTGGGACTGTCCTGCTTGCCTGAAGCATTAATGACTTGGAAGATGGACAACTTGATCCGGTCCTCAACCCCCTCTGAATATTCCCTCCTAAACAAATAGACTGCAACCTAAACACTGGACTGACCTTCGAGACATGGACCCCATGTTTGTGTTCGTCACGTGGACCGACCGCTAAGAAAGGCACTTAATTTAAAGAAGGAAGGGTTTTTTCGCTCTGCGTGTCTCAGAAACCACATATAGACTAGAAAGTTGACTTTATCTCTATGCGGTGGATTGCTTACATTCCCACCCTGATCTCATATCATTCCTTCCTACCAGTATTGGGACTTCTCCACATGCACTGGCTCCACCTTTTTAGAGTTGAAACTGCCGCCTCTGTCGTGACCCGATTTAAGCCCCATGGAACCATGGGAATCCGAATCTTCCCTCGCACTGAGACAATTCGACGAAACAAAACGGACTGTTTAATCTTGGATTCTGTCCAGCAGCAGGCCAGCGGGAGTTTATATATATATTTTTTGTGTTCATTTATTATTTTGTCTTTTTCTTTTCATTTGCAGCTTGCTTTGGTTCCCTGGACTGATGCCATTCATCGACGGTAGTATGTTTCCTATTTAAGTTGGTTGATGATATGGCTCTTCCCTCCTCAGGAAGCCAGATATAAAGAGGCCAGGCCTGATTACACTGTTTTACCCTTCTTAATAAGGGGATCTCAAGCAGATAGTGGACTGAAACTGTCAGAAAACTCATGTCAAAATCAGCAAATCTAAAACAACTCCTCATTTGGTGAATTGGCTGTTTTAGCCTGGCAGGCAGGCTAACATATGCTCGAGGTAAATGTTTCCCTGTTTGACCCGCGCCAAATCAGGATTGTAACATCTTGAGTATTTGGAGTCGGTCTCTTATTTCTTAGAAATTGGGGAGTTAGCATCTTAGTTGATGGTGCCATAATCCCTAATATATGGAAATCCTTCAGAGATTTCAAGCAGAAAAATCAGATTAAACTTGAAAATCACAATTTGATCATAGTAGTTAGCACAACTGAATGTTTGTTTCACCAAGTAGTCTCCTCACGTTGCTTAATTTTGTCAAAACAATCTCTGCAAGAGATGACCAGCTCTTTGTGTTCATTACTGTTTGTTGTACTGAGTTTGTGCATCTGTTCTGTTCTTCCATTTGCATAAAAGCCATTTCAGAATCTTAACGGCGAGTGGATTAGTTTTCATTGTCCTCTACTGAGCTTTATTTGTTCAGTATTTTCCTGACTCCTGGCAGTTTTTGTAACAGAGACGCTGATGTTATCATGTCCACTGTTTTTCAAATGATCACAAATGAGAGATTCCTTTTAAACTCTTGAGAAACTATTGACAACCTCTCAGGTAAGTTCATTCAGTAAGGACATATCAAAGATACATTACTTTATTGCATTTTTTTGTTGTTTCTGCAACAAAATGCCACAACATGCATCGGAAACTTTATTATATCCATATATATGAACAGGATAAGGAACCCATTTTACACTGGATCCACTTGATTATTTTTTAAACTAAACACAGACATGTTTTTTTTTTTTTTTTACAAGAAACAGATTAAGCACTCATCAATCAGAAAAAGAAGCTCGGGTTGGTACTACGACAGGTTTCTGATCTACAGCAACAAGAAAAACTGTCCCTCCTTAATTTTGTTTGGATTTCTTAGTTGGGAGATGTATGTCCCAGGGGTAGGGGTTCACCAAGTTCATGTTTCTACTGATAACATAATGGATTTTTAATCCTACAAAGAATGAGTGCTCTGTTCAGACATAAGTTAGGTGGAAAAGCAGTCTCAACCAGGCATTTACATTCACTGCAAAGACCCTATTTGAAAAGCAGTTTTGCTAACCTGATGCTGCATCATAATTATTTGTTTACTAGAGCCAGATTATGAAATTAAAGCAATGGAGGCACAGCTGTGGATGTACTTTTGCAGGTCAGCCCACTCAACCTGGAAGGAACTAAGAACTGAAGATCTCCAAGAATCCTGGCTAATCCTTGGGCTGTAATTTCAAGGTGTTTTAATCAAGTGGAAATGTCAGCTGCAGCAATTAAAAGACTGCTTGGTGTTTTAATATGCATATCCTGTTGAAGATGCTGACCAAAGCTGCTAGCAGTGTCGTGCTTCACAGTGAAACAAGTCCAGTGTTGACATATGGGCCAGATAAATTTTGAAAGTACTCAGGCCAGCGAAGACATTCAAGTTTTTTTTTTTTTTTTTGTGTGATAGAATAACCAGTTACATTAGGAAAAAAATGCTTGGAGCTTAAGGGTATCTTAGCTGCTAAAATGATACATCAAATGTAGGCGTTAAGGAAAGTACATTTCACCAAAAACTCTAATTTAGGCAGTACTTGATTAAAATAATGTTACTTGCCAAGATTGAGGCAAACTTAACTGTCTTAAAATGGGAAAATATTTTTTTATTTAATATCAGACTGAAAACAAAAGACAAGTCTGTTTCCTTTATTTTTATAGTTAATTTTCTGGTTGCAACTGCATCATGACTACTGATGTCCATCACTGAGTCTTTTCTTTCTCGAGTTCCTCCCTCCATTTGGCTTTCTTTTCCAAGTTGTATACAGTCAGAGACTCGTTTCGACCTGCAGCCTGCAAAAACAAGATGGAATCTTGGTAAGACTGGTTTATATGAAGGAAACAAAAACAGGAATAATCATTTACACTTCCAGGCAGAAGGTTCTCCACTCCCTGCAATGCCTGCCTTTCAATAATTTAGGGTTGGAAATAATTACACATAACTTTAAAAAACAGCCCGGGTGAAAACCTTTGATGTGTGTTAATCCACCTGGTGCTAAATCTATAAGTAAATCTCAAGATCAGAAAATCATACAAATATTTTTTATGCATTTAGAAAAACACTGAATGGATTCCTTACATATAAAGAGAGTAAACATTTTCAAGCCTTTATTTCATTTGATTTTGCTATAATTGCCTACAAATAACCCACACTCAATCAATTATGAGTATGTTTGCCTATGTATGCCTATTGTGAGATGCACAATCATGGAAATGACAGCTGACAGGTCCAGAAGAACCTACATATTATCGATAGGCCACCAAAAAAGTCATTTCCCAAGAAGCAAGTGCTGTATCCATGCAAACCAATTGATAATTGAGTGGAAGGAAAAAGTGTAAACGGTGCACCAACAAAATATCAGAGGTGTCAAGTAACAAAGTACAAATACTTTGTTACTGTACTTAAGCACACAACTTATTTTTCTTCACTACTTCTAACGTCTACTCATTACATTTTCATACATGTATCTATAGTTTTCATTCCTTAAATTTGTAACATAAAACATTTGTTACTCTTGGCTTCGGCTTCTAATGCTTATAACAATTTATTTCACGTAAATAGCCATCCAATGCAGATCATTAGCCTTCATCCACATCTAGTGAAACTTAGTGTAATTGGATGAGTCATATAACGCGAAAGACTCATTGGTTAGCTAAAGGAAATCATCAGAAGCAAGCAGGTGTTAGCTTCAAACTGCAAATGTGAATTGTCTCTGCCATGCCACAATGTCGATTCAGAAAAAAGATGTTGAAATGTCTGAAAGGCGACACATGTTGCTATGAGGAGATGTAGATGGAGCATCCAACAAGACCTCTCATCCTTGGCCCCAACTCAAAAGAATTTTTTCAAAAATAGTCGAGAAAAAAAAAAAAATAGCTTTCTAAATTCATAAAGTGGCATCTGGCTGTTTGTTTTAAGGTTACTTTATACTTTTATACTTTCAGTAGTTTTTTTCAGTAGTTTTTGGAGCACATACTTTTTCACTTTTACTTGAGTAAAGAGGTCAAGTTGATACTTCAACTTTTACCAGAGTGTTTTAAACTGCAGTATCTATACTTCTACTTAAGTAACAATGTGTGTACTTTGACACCACTGCTTATGATGCCCACATTCTTCACAGATTTATCAAACTAAATCACATTATTGAAGGAGCAGGACTGAGGTTGAGTCAGAACATTAAAAGGCATCACACACAGAGGAATCCACATGGGCTACAAATGCAGCATTTCTCATGTCAAACTCTTCCTGAAACAGAGTGGATTGTTGATTGTTGGATCAAAGTAATCTTTTCAAATGGAGTAAAGTTTGTCTTCATTTGGGAATAAAGGTGCTAACATCTGGGGGAGAACAGAGAAGTAGAGAATCCATGCTGATTAAACCCAGAGTGAAGTTTCCAGTAAGAATTTGGGATTCCTTGTCATCTGTTGCTGCAGGTCTGTAAGACATCCAATCATGTCCTTGTCTTTGGGTTTTTGCTGGGTTCAAGTTCTGGTTGATCGTGGATTGTTTTGCATTATCCTAACGAATGTCTTTCCATCTATTGGCAGAGGTGTCAAGTAAAAGTATCTATACTTTACTGGAGTAATTCTTTTTGTAGACAACTTTTTACTTCTATTCCTTACATTTTTTTGCAATTATCTCTAGTTTCTACTCCTCACATTTTAAAAATAGACTCGTTAAGTTTTGTTTCGTTTAAACTCTTTTTCGTTATGGCCTGTTGGTATTTTAAAAAAAAAAGTAAAAACCATCAAAATAAAGACCTGAATTGTTAATTTTTCCTGCCAGAAAAAAAGAACAATTTAGCTTTAGAAACCCAAAAAGGTACTGAAATCAGGCTTATAGTATAAAGCGCCAGTCACAACAAGGACACTTGACTATTTTACTACTGGCTTACTCAGGGTGACTCAGCAAAAGAAGCCTGCACAGACATGAAAAAGATTCCTGCCTTTATGCATCGCTGCAATCCTACAGGTGAATGCTACCGGATCTGAGCTGTACTTGCTTTTGATGTATTTCTGCTTTGTCACTCACCTTTTTACCCATAATCACCATCAGCACACAGGCTCCTATTGTCAACGCCATCATCAGATAGGCAGCTTTCACTCTGATTTTGTTTCTGGCATTGTCGATCATCTCAAAGCTGTGGAGAAGATGATATTTATCATTAAAACGCTTATTCTGGTTAAGAGTAAGTCAGAAAACAATAAAGAAGGTGAAACTTTCTCCTCCTGTTTGAACATTGACATGTGATCCTTTTATGTTATACCCATAAAGGAATCAATCTTTGGGATTCTATTTCTAATCTTTACATCATATAATAATATTTATAATGAACACAATGAAATCTTTCGACACTCTCCTGAGCGGCTGATGTGTTTTGGTTTATTTTGGACACTAAGCTCCGCGTCTTCACATACAGGCGGCCTGAATTTACCTCATAAGCATGACAAGCAGATCTTTTTCTAATCACAGAAGCAGATCAGATGCTATCTCCACCCTGATGTCAGGAGCCACCTTAATTACCTCAGAGCACAAACAGACGCTGTGTTTGAACTAAGGACATCTCAGAGGGGCCAGCCGCACACTCCACCGCTGCTCATCCACTTAATCAGCTCTGTTCTTGTGATGTGGAGGCAATCGGAGAGCCGTGCACCG
>JAGKQL010004013.1:0-16227 GCA_018398635.1 Cyprinodon brontotheroides | reverse complement strand
GAGTCCCGCACTGTACGCTGCGCAGATTGTAACCGGATCTGTCGTAAGTCATTCTGCTTTGTTAAACACAGAGAGCCCAGAGAGAAGCCTAAACTCGGAAGCTTTTAAGTAATTGCCAAAACAACAAAAATACCGTCCCAAGCGGTAAAAACTAAGCATCATGTATCGGCAGGAGGAGAGAGTAGGGGTCACGCCTGTGTATCAAAAATGCACCGCCTGTCATGAGGCCTGCAGTACTGATGTAACCTAAACTAACATCAGTGCTACATTCAACCTAGCCTTACTGATGGAGAGCTCACTTGATAAACTGTTTTTATTTATTTTGAATGTTTTCGATCAGAGCGGGTGCACATCCCATTTTTTGTCTGTACCAAAACATGGAAAGGTCATTCCTGGCACGCTTTTACGACTGAATTGCCCGCGGAATTTTGCTTCAGTTCAGAAAACCCCGGTATAGGGGTTACACATTTATCGCTCATAACGCCCGGGGTTATGACTCTTACTTGATTCTCAGGGTGATGGTGGAAATGGGTATTAGACCGCACCTCATCACCCAGGGGAGCAAAATCCTCTGTTTCACAGAACCAGATTACGCTCTGAAATTCATTGACAGCCTTTCATTTCTTGCTATGAAACTCAGTCAAATGCCGAAAGCTTTAGGCTTCACAGATCACAGTAAAGGTTTTTTTCCCCATTTGTTCTCCTCTGAGAACAATTTAAAATATGTCGGCCCGCTCCCTGCCCCCAGCTTCTACGCATTCGAACACATGAACCCCACAGAGCAGGAACGGTTTAACGTCTGGTACAGCCAGGCGTGCGAGCGATCCTTTGACTTTCAGAAAGAAGCTCTTTATTATTGTCAAAATGATGTTGAGATTCTTTTCATGGGCTGTGTGAAATTCAGGGAAGAGTTTTTTAAAGAGACGAACGTGGATCCTTTAAAATGCATCACAATCGCCGCAGCCTGCATGAAGGTTTTCACATCCAATTTCCTTCCTCCTAATACTCTAGCCATACCCTCGCCGGTGGACTACAGGCGTCAGTGTAAGACATTTTCAAACGCATCCATTCAGTGGCTAGAATGGTTAGCTCATGAAAGGGGAATAGAGATTCAGCATGCGTTAAATGGAGGGGAAAAGAAAATTGGCCCTTATTATGTGGATGGGTACGCAGAAGTGGATGGGGTCAAAACTGTGTTCGAGTTCAACGGGTGTTTTTTTCACGGCTGTCCCACCTGCTTTCTACCTGACCGCACCTGTCCTCTCAGGGGTGTTTGCTTTGAAGCAATCCACTCAGCCACCATCGAGAGAGCCAGGATATTACAGTCAGTTTACAGCGTGCGATCAGAGGTTGTCTGGGAGCACGAATGGGTCCAGCTGAAGGCGTCGCGCTTAGGCGTCAAAAGTTTTCTGGAAGGTTTTAACGCCCCAGAACCTCTCTCACCGCGTGAAGCTTTATACGGTGGCAGGACGTCTGCTCTCAGACTCAGGTACAGTGCAGGAGAAGAGGAAGCGGTGTATTATGTTGATTTTACTTCTCTGTACCCGTACGTGAATTCCAACTTCCCCTACCCCCTAGGTCATCCCAAGATCATTTGCCGGGATTTTGATGATCCCCGCAACTACTACGGGTTAATTAAAGCTACGGTGTATCCTCCCCGCGGTCTGTTTTTTCCTGTTTTACCTTACAGGACATCTGCGGGTAAACTGGTGTTCACTCTCTGCCGTGCATGTGCTGAAATTAACTACCAGGCAGGTTCCTGCACCCACTCTGATGAGGAGAGAGCGCTGAGGGGAGTATGGGTCAGTGTCGAGCTTTGTAAAGCATTAGAACACGGTTACCGTGTTGCAAAAATCACTGAGGTTTGGCATTTTGAGTAAACAGGAAGCTTCAGGCTTCCTGCTGAAGCAACGGATGAGGAGAGTCCGCTTAAAGTATGTAGCAGACTGCAAACTTAATCAGGGCATCCAGCTGAACGTGGACAACATCGTAGGTGAATCCTGCTAAAAGACAGATGGCTAAACTATGTCTGAACAGTTTTGGGGAAATTTGCACAAAGAAATGATCTGTTTCAAACTACCATCGTGTGCAAGGCTGATGAGTTTTTTGACTTTTTGTTCTCAGGTAAATACACAGTCAGTTACTTTCACTTTCTAACCGATAAAATGTGTATGGTTCATTGGAAATACAACAAGCGCTGCATCTCTCCACCCAACAAGGTAAATAATGTGTTTATCGCGAGCTGCTTCACCACAGCATACTGCCTGAAACTGTACACCTGTCTCAACAACTTCAGCATCGAGTTTTGTACATAGATACCGACAGCCTCATTTATGTGGTTAAACCGGTGAGACTCCCTTGGAGCTGGGCAATTATCTGGGTGATTTAACGATGAGCTGGGAGGTGACACTATTCAGGAATTTGCATCAACAGGACCCAAAAAAGCTACGCCGTATCAGACCAGAAAACCGAAAAGGTTGTGATGCGCCAAGTAAAGGCATCACCAAACTCAGGAATGTAGTGAGAGGGTGAATTTTGATAGCATGAAAGACCTGGTGGAAGGTTATTTGCAAGGTTCTACAGGGGTCGTTTTAGAAGCTCCACAACGCACCATCAGGCTTAGATAAAAGAAGCTTTTCAGCTTAAAAATGCCACATTTCAGAAAAATGTTCCGCTGGTGTATGACAAGAGAAGGGTTTTTCCCGAACAACTCTGCCTTTGTTACTAAGTGTTAACTGAAAAATGTCTCCTCTGAAACACAGGAGATTGAATTGACCCAAGATTCAGAACACCCCTTTCATGTATGATTGTAGGCCCTAGTGGATGGGGAAAATCTTCTTTGTAAAAAATGTTTTGCAGAATTGTAACCATGTCATGGATGTTGCACCAGAAAATATTGTATGGATCTATACTTCTTTTCAAAGTCTGTATGAATTGCAAAATGAATAAAAAATATTAAATTCATGAGAGGTTACCTCATTCTTTTGATGATGAAAATTCTGCCCTCGCGACCAAAATCATTTGGTCATTTTGGGACGATGTCATTTTCCAGGCCTCGGAGCATCCAGAAGTGGTCAAGATTTTTACACAATACAGACATCATAGAAATATGAGGTGATGATGTTGACTCAGAACGTGTTTCACCAAGGGAAGTACAGTCGTACCATCAGCTTGAACAGTAATTATATGGTGTTATTTAAGAACCCCAGAGATAAATTGCAGCTGAATATATTAGCCCGGCCAAATATTTCCATAGAGAAGACTTTTTATGGAGAGTTTTGAAGATACCTGCCAGAGAGCCTCACGGGCTATTTAATCGCTGATCTGACCGACTTGCCCAGATCGTTTTGGACTGAGATCGGGTATGATCCCCGTCAGTGGCCTGTTGTGTATCTACCTAAGCCTAATTAATTAATTCATCATGTCAGCCCGCATAAAAAAGGAACGCTCCCTTATTCAGAGCTCTGTATCACGCTACTCCACAGAAACGCGAGGACATTCTTCGCCACTGCTCACCCGCGACTTTCTTAAAGCCTTGTGTGAGATAGCTCTGAATATCTTAAAGGGTAACAAAATATCTCCTTCTCAACATAAAAAATTGCAAAGGCAGAAAAAGATCATTAGGCTGCTGGCTGATAAAAGAACAGGGCTAAAACGCAAGCAGTTGGCTCTGAAAAATCAGATGGCTTTATTCTCCCCTGCTCAAAATTGAGAGAGCTAGTGGGTGGTCTTATGAGAGGAAGTAAATGTCTCTTAGGACGGCTCAAAAGAATGAACCAGGACTGAGTTCTATCAGACAGACGGCTGAAAAATTCCAAAATGAGAGAAATACTGAATGAACCATAGTTCTATGAAAAATAAAAAAAATGATACTCTGCTGCAGAGTGTATCTGGCTCTGATGAAACAACATCAGCAAGAGGAACCCTGGAATCACACAACACTGCAGCATAAACCCTATGCCTGAAAAATAATGCAGGTGAGGCAAACTCTGGCTCTACACCGCCTACGTCAGACTGGATGAAACACAAAGTGAAGTTCTAAAAGCCCTGCCCAACAGAGATTCCAAAAACGCAAAATACATATTGAAAAAAGTTATCCGAAAGCGGTGAGAGTTGGACACCCAAAGGCGAATTTGTGTATCAGATCGTGTGGATGGGAGGGTCTCATATACCGACCTGCTGAAAAATATTTTGCTGCAGAGGAAGACACCCCAGATCCTGTAGGGTGGACCCCTTTCCTGACGGCCTTAAAGGAGCTAAACATCCCAGTGTCCTCAGTCAGCAATCCATATGCAAAGCCAACAATACAGACGCTTGACAGAAACGGATGTAATGGAGGAGGAGGAAAGAATGGAGATAAGCCTCTCACTTGAAGGAAAAAAAAAGATCCTTTCACCATATTTACATTAATGGCCTAACAGCAATGTGTAATGGACAGGACCCAAATAATGACAAACAAAAGCAATATATAAGATTTTATTTTTCTTTAAGACTTTACACACTTACTCACACAAGAAGTTGGAGTTTGTAGGGAAAGCAAATATTTCATGCAATCATAGCTCACGCTTTATGACACACAGATGACACAGATAATAAAACACAGTGACGACAGCACACGCAGAGACAGAGATGCTTTCTTGAAGCTGGACGCATTATGATAAAGGCCGCCATTTTTGAGGGGATCTGGGTGGTTTCTTCTTCGGCAGTGGGTGTGGCGTTAGAAATCAAAATCTGGAGTGGTGTAAGAGTCGTAAAAGGTGGCTCTTGGTCGTCGGCCAGTGTTCCCTCCAGGCATATGGGCGCGATGAGTTCACGAGCGAAAATAGGCGGTTCGTAAGTGCTTGAGTAACCGGAGGCAGTGATCCGAATTTCGCAAACCCCATGGGCCAAGTGCCCCCCGTAACAGGTGAGTGCATTCCCTTTAGTTTCTCCGTGGAGCATGCTCATAAAGCCTCTTAAATAAAAATCTGCCTTGAATCGATTTCAATATTGAGTCACACGCACACAATCAGAGTGGTTGTGTATGAGGTAACAGGGACCCTGAATCTCATTTCCAGTCTCAAATTACCATTAGATACTGGTGACAGCGCGTCAGCATCCTCGCCCGGATTGAGATTAAAGACAAACAGGGAGTAACCGTCGTTGAATTCCTCGCGAGCGATGCTCAGAGGAAGGTCTTTTAAATGACGACCTGTAGCGGTGAACATGTTATAATATTCCCTGACTGAGATACCGTTGTTGAATTGGGGTTGAAACACCTTGGCTGGGAGCTGTCTGCCATCTTTACAGAGCGCCATATATTCGACATCCATATGCCTAAAGTTGAAAGGTGACAGATCTCTTCTTCCTGTAAAAGCTTCATGGTGAACCATTCCTAAAACAAGATATTTCGGTATGGCTCCCAAAAAGAGGTTCTCCTGAGTACATATCCTAGAATTTTCAGGGATAGAATATGTTTTCACATTCACGCGTGAAAGCGGGTAGAGGGCATTTCCTCTCATCAAAGCTGAGGCATGCCCGAGCCGGATGGCCGGGGATACCATAACTTTTTTCATAAAGAGAGAAGCTCCAAGAATTTTCAATCGAAAGGTTGAATCACGAGCTCCCATGAGAGAGAACGCGTCGCTGGCCCTGATTAATTTAACCCTCATATCTACAGAATTCAAGAGCAGTCTTTCACAGAAAAAAATATCTGCGTGAAGCGGGCCCATCAGATGCAGCTCTCTGGAATTAGTTGTGAAAGAGGCTCTCTGATTCAGTCCTCTGTTCGGACCATTATTCACAACAATCGAGTCTATAGCTCCCGCTGTGTCTTTGTAAAAGAGACCTGCGCTGAATTGACTCTTTACAGTGTCTTCCGAATAGTTTAGAAGAGTTTCAATCATTGCTCTGTACGGGTGAGTCGCGCTAGACTGTGAAATTAATCTGTCTCCCAGAATAACATCGCATTGACTGAAAATCGTATTCAACGGGTAATTCAGCAGTCCGACAGCCGCGTCGTCTGCCAGGTTGCTTCCATCCGCGTTCGTGATCTTCACACGGACGTGCAGTAAAGTGTCGTTCAAATCCAGGTATTTTTCTCCATCTCCAGGAATAAAAAACTTGATAGGGCCGGTGTCTGTAATCGCTGATACGGGTAATATTTCTGTGTAGACCTTATCTTCGATAGATAGTTGAGTCATGGGTGCTGAAAATAAATCCAGTTCCGCTTGGGTGCATTCTGATGATTTCTGATGTAAAAGAGCCATGATTGAATTTTTATTGAAAAATAATAATAATTCAGCTAAATATATCTTTGCTCACTGCAGACTTCCTCCCTCTGGCTTTGCTTCTCCCAACTGATTTCTTCTTTTTATGTGACGCGAGTATTTGTGAACGCCAAACACGTTGCCCCGGAGGTCTCTTTCTAGCTCTTCTTGATAGAACCATAACTCCTGACCCCTCTTGGTTATTCACACCCTGATGCGAGCCTGATATTTTCGTCATAGCTTTACCTATGACATCCGAGGCGATGTTTGTGGCAGCCTTTTTCAGATGAGGTTTAACAATTGCAAAGCCAGATTTAACTAAAGGTGACACAAAACGAAATAACCTGGAAAACAGAGACCCTATCCCCCGACCGTACATAACGGGGGCACCATAGAAACCGGGTAATGCGCCCCCTACTTGATTCTGGTAATAGGAGACAAAACGGTGCGGGTCATCTCTCAGATTTATCTGACTCATGTTTTCTCGGTTTTTACTACTTTTTGTTTTTTCTTCCCGACTTTTAGCATGAAGCAACGTGGCAGCTTGTGACCGGTTGCACAGCTATGAATGATTCCAACCGCAATCACACGTTTTTATATATTCTGTTTCATCTGAGGGCTCGTTGTGAGGTCACAGGTCTGAAATGCAGTTTCACGATGCACTTTCCGTATGTAAATTTCACCGGGGTGTTCTGGTCAGTTTTAATTTCTACTTGTATATTTTCAATGTGTTTCTTAACAACTGGGAGATAGTAGGGATTATGAAAGGTCTGCGTGATAACATCTCCAAACACCCCCTCCACCTGAACCGTATGCAAGAGGGGTGCGTAAGCATCCCCCACCATCTGCGGGGCAACAACGTCGCTGTAAAAATAGAGGTGGTAGAAACCGGCCTTAAAATCTATAGGATGCGGGGCATGACAGTGGTCAAATTTAATCCATTTTCCTGGTTCCATGCCGAACATGTAGGCTAGTGGAGCGTGAAAACGTAGATGGTACTGAGCTCCGGCCTGGTAGGTGAGTAGGTTTGCGAGCCGATTAACCCTGAAATAAATGTCTGAATCTATCTTTCTCAGATGGGTTTCAATCTCTGTTATAAGCTGTTTCAAATTATTGTAGTATCCGTTTCCAATCTTTACGCGTTGGATATTTTCCTCTTCCGCTTTCCGCCATTCAAAGTAGGCTTTTTCCGCAGGGACGTTATGCCACGTGTGTGGATAAGAAACCTCCGTCAAAGCCACTTGCCATTGACCTTGTAAATTAATATGCTCGGCTAAATCCACGCGGAAACTCGATATGTTATTATCCTTAAACACATTGAGACTAGCGTTGAAGGGTAGCGTCAGATAAAATCCCTCATCCTCAGTTATGCGATCCATGTTGCATTGTCAGCCATCGGTGAGCAGCGTTCTCTTTTATACATCTCGCAGGTCATCGGCTCTCACCCAGCTGTTGAATTTCTCCGGCCAATTTTTCCAACGTACTAAGACCTGTTGGACTCCCCGCACAGTGCGCTTCTTTAATATCTCTCCCACTTGATACATTTTGTTTTTTGACATTTTTACTTTTTGAAGCTCCTCTGCGTAAAAAGAACCTCAAACCTGCTTTCCGTCTAAATCTTCCAGTTTGAATACCTGGAGGAGATACCCCGCTGTACCGTTTCTGTAACTTTAAAGATTTCATCCCAGAGAAACTCTCTGTTCATATTTCTTATCAAACACTCCACGCACCTTGGAGATTCTGACGTGGTCACCTTGCTTAAATGCTATCTTGCGTTTTGTGCATCATTTAGAATTAGTCCCGTAAAGGTTCTGAAACACCTGAAAAGCGTTACCGGCGGTTACCTCCATAGGTGCCATTTTAATACTTGAATTATTGCTGTTGTTGTAACTTTTGACTAGGTCTTGAAGCACATCTAGATATCGGAGAGTGTTGTTTGCGGTGAAATACCTCCACATTCGTGATTTTAAGGTACGGTTAAACCTCTCAACCAATGAAGCTTTTATTTCACTAGCCGTGGAAAAATGTTCAATACCGTTTTTGTCCATCAGAGCTTTGAATGATTTGTTAAAAAATTCTCTGCCGTCATCAGTCTGAAGTTTCTTTGGAATCTGACTCTCTTCTAAAACGGAATGAAAAGCTTTTACAACATCGGAAGCAGTTTTCCTTTTTAAAACCCTGACATAGGCTCTTTTGGAAAATACGTCGATGACGGTTAATAAATAATTGTAGCCATCATTTTTTTCGGATAAGCTCTGCATATCACAAAGATCTGCTTGGAACTGCTTTAAAGGCCTGGTGACAAACACTCTATTTCTCGGAAATGTTACTTCTTGCCGGTTTATGCAGAAGAATAAGCATCCTTGTTGTGATAAAAAGTCCTGCACCTTTTCAACCGGTAGTCCTCTTCCCCATTTCAGTTGCTTTCCATTGTCAGCAAGAGTAATGTGCAGCCTATTTACTCCACCAAAACTCCCTGGGTGGAGCAGGCATGTAATATACCCGTTTCATTAATTTCTTTTCAGCCATACCTTCCCACACACACTTAGTGATGCTTAATGAAAGAAAGGATGAATACAGATAGGATTTTATAATTTTTTTTTTATTAACATAGTTAGAAAAGTAAAACACTGACATGAAAATACATTCATTATATCATAAGCTAATTCAGAAACTACTCATTTAATAGATAAAAGACATGAAACAGAAAATGACTGAAGAAGCTAATGTATGCATGCTTCACTTTGCCAGATATCAAATAAAGCAAAGCAGCACATCAGCTGCCTTTTATATCTTTTTTTATGTCGGGGCCTTGTTCATCCAGCTGATCCTGTAGATCATTGAGGGGGTCGGACACCTGGTTGACCAACGTCAATTCATACAAATAAGCTTGTGCTACAGCACTGACCATGCTACTGTCTTGATGGATGTTGCGAGCGGCTAAAAACTGCTGAATGGCATCAATGAACCTTGCATTGTAAAGTACTTGCATTACATGAGAATAATTGCTTTCAAAGTACCTATCCTCAAGCTCGTATGCACACTGATGCTCTCTCACACTCGGACGGTTATGGGAACATCCGTAGCATGAGTCACGAATATACTTGTTGATCGCAGCGCTCAGCAGATAATGCACTACAGTTTTCACAGCTTTGATGAAGCCGAACCGTATCCAGCCGTCGTATTCATCCTGTCCGGTCTCACCCTCTCCTTGGCTCGTCGGAACCTGCGAATCAAGGGGTTGAGAAAAGTCCGGGGAGGGAGGATCTCCTTGGCCGGGGGGAAGTTGTGAGTCCTCGGATTGGGAAGGCTCCGGGGAGGGTGGAAACTGTGAATCTTCGTCCTGGATCACCGGGTTAGGTGGGAAGGGGAAGGGAAACTTGCCATCTTTGCAGTCCTTAGCCCGTAATACAAAGCGCTCAGGGCTGAGTTTCATACCGGGGGGGCAAGACCAGTCGGATATGCGTTTCATCGCTGCGGCGTACAAATCCTCACTCCCGCTGTCGCTTTGGGAAGAGGAATCAAGAGCCGGCTGGGGTGATGGTGAAGGAGGGTGGTACGGTCCCGGGAAGAATTTGTCGCTGTCCGGGGACCCATGCTGCGGCGATGTTGAAGCGGTTGAAGAAGGCGATGGTGGAGCAGGAGAGCTTTCCACAACGCAGGACGACGTACCGCAGCCCACGTCCTTCCTCATGGTTTCAGATGTTAGAAGTCTGTTCAACGAAGTTGCACGGAGTACTGATCAGCCCGCTTGGTTGCTCTTATACTGGGTAGGGCGTGGTTAATGTTTATACTGGGTAGGGCGTAGGGTTGGTTAATGTTGAAGGGGCGGTATCGGCTGTTGTGAGGGGGTGGGTCTACAAAGAAAGCGCTTTCTTGACTCCCAGAATGTCTTTCCAGTTGCGACACTCGCGAAACAGCGTAGAAATTCGATCCGTTACTCCTGACATCTTATCAAGCCACGCATCAAATGGAATGGCTAACAGTGTCCTGAACACGCCGCACTCAGTATTATAATACTCAAGCATAAAAATAATTGATTCATCTTGAGCCTTTCTGAGACTTGCGCGAAAAAACCATCGGCCGGTAACCCCCCTCTTTGACTGCCAAGTAGCTGAGAAGATCCTACTTCCTGATTCTATGTCAGTTTCGTGCAGGAGGGGTTGCTCCAGCTTGTTGCGCTTAGCATCGGGTGTATCCGTGATTCCGTCCTCTGCTCCTTGGCTAACAACAGGGCCTGCTACATTCAGGTCCTCGCGGTCTAGTCTACGGAGCATGATGAGTTTCAGAACAGCCCAGTCGTTTGATGATAAGACACCCATTGAGTGGATAGTCTGCAGCTTCTCAGCTTCTTCACCCCGCTGATAGAGACACAGATCCCCAGTTTCGTACTTGAAAACATACCCCCATTTACCACTGGCACCATAGGGTTCCAGAGACCATTCTTCTTGCAGAGCGTGGGTCGGAGGCATCTGAGCTCTGCATACAAAAAGTGTACCCTTGCGGGGGGTCTCAAGAGCACGCCAGAAATTGGTCTGATCGCTGAAGATCGTGACTGGTGTCTCAGAAATGATAGCGCGAAGCCTGTTTCTTACTGGAGCCATGTTGGAAAGGATTCAATGACTATGCAGGTCGGAGGAAGGGTCTTATACGTCAAGAGAAGTGGAAGTGGGGGATGGGCTGATGTGGGGGATGGGAAAGTGGGCGGAAGTGGGGGGATGGGCTGATGTGGGGGATGGGAAAGTGGGGGCGGGACTTACGGCAGTTTTATTATTCATAACTGTTTTTATAATAATTTTTTTTTTTTTTTTATATTAATTTTTTAATTATTTTTTAATTATTAATTTTTAATTATTTTTTTATTCAACTTTATATTAATTTTATATTAATTTTATATTAATTAAGGCGGGACTTCCGGTTTAATTAAGGCGGGACTTCCGGCTGTCACTTTGGAATGTGGGCGTGGTTTCGTGAGTTTGATGAAAGGTGGGGTATATAGTTTTTTTCCAGAGTTCTAAGCCAGTTATGATTAGCGAAGCCTGAGCCAACCAACCTGTCTGATTCTCTGACTCCCCTGAAACCTGAACTTGAACCTGATCTGTTTTGCCTCTTCTCTGTCTCCTAGGAAGAAACCTGACTGAACCCTGGAACTCTGGAAGAGTTTCATCTGCTGAAATCTGCCTGCTCTCAGGAGCTCATCTGAAGAATCTAACTGTCTGAACCTGCCTGCCCGCCCCTCAAGAAGAGGATCGGAAGAAAACTCTGGATCTGAACACTGATAAGTCTGAAGTCGAGCCCTGCCGTTGCTTAGCCCTCTGCCAACTTCAAGCCTCTGGACCCACCTGGTCCCCTCCCTCAGCTGCTAAACCTGAATTACGTCACAGGTACAAACCTGCACAACTCCTCGGTCAAAGATCTACAGCATTGCGGCTAACTTAACTGTCCCTCTCTACAGAGAACCCTGTGTGACCAGCCCCGGATCTGTTTCTCTGCATGACTCATATAACTTTGTGTTTATTTCAATAAACAGTCAAACTTTTCATCTGCCTCCGTTGTGTTCTGCATGTGGGTTAGAAACCTGAATCCCATCATGACAGTCATCCCTCCATTGTTTTGGAACATAAAATAAATTAGGCAGCAATATTTCTAAAACAAACTGACATCATTGAATTACAATTTATCAGCCAGAAGACAATCCCACATGGTAAAGGTCAAAGCTGTTGACAGCAGCAATGACTCAGACACTGCCAACCCCTACTGCTCTAAAAAGAAAAAAAAACTTTACTTCTCTCTCTATGATCAAATTTAAATTCGGTTCAACAGATTTAACTCTGGCATAGAACTTGTTTATTAAATATAAGTTGAAAAGTTTACAAAAGGCTTACAGGTCTTAGGAACTGGCAAGTTAGGAACTCGAGAAAACCCAGTCCTCCCACGTTGCAGACCATGGAAGTAGTCATAATTTAACACACCTCTCTGAAGCTTCTCTACTGTTACCCACTCGTTACCCCATCCAGACAGATTCTTGCCCACTGCCAAAATCAAATCAATTAGAAAAGAATCCCAAAGGAGTAAATCATCATAATCTAAATAAAATAAAAATAACTCCAAGTGGGGAAAAAGTGAAAACAATTAAATGTGGTGTATTTCACATAAAATCTCTTTCTTCAAAAAGTATTTTAGTTAATAAAACCACGGGGTTGCCGGTACAATTTTTACCAATATAGACGTGTTAGACATCATAGGAAAGCTTAAATTCTTCACAATTCAACCACCAAGTTCATTTTATGGACACAGCAAGCACCAAAGCACAATTAACACAGATATAGCAACAAAGCAGCCACAACTACATGTCTTTGAAGGCATCCAGAAGCCGTTTTTTAAACCCAATCTTCAATTGTTTATACTCCATTTGTCCATACGGGTCCACAGATTAAAAGTAATCCTGCCAATTTGCAATAAAAATATTCCATGATGAGAAAATCGCCCATAATGTCCGGGTGTTAATATCAGAAAAGTTAGCTGGTCATAGCTCATTCTCAGCATCTTGCTAATATTTACTTCCTAATACTTGTTTCCTCGGTTGTTAGCCTGCAATGTTTGGTATGGTTCTTTACATCATCTTCTTACCTGTGTCTCTAAGTGTCTATAAGTGTCTCCATATTTTATGATGCGATTTGAGCCAGATATAGTCCCTGAAATCTCACTTCTGGTTACTCTCTGTAAGTCAGTTGCATGTGCTTTTACTCCTTAAAGAGTCTGGCTGTTACTGGTTAAGGCCACATGGGCTGTTGGGCTTTGTAGCCAATTAAATAAAATTTTAAAGCCTACATGTGGCGAGGGAATTTAAAGGGGAACGGTGTTACAGGCTTGCATTAGAGAGAGACAGACAGGTGCGGCTGGAGCCATGATTAGAGCTCCAAGCTGAGTCTGGGTCTAGGCGGATTTATCCAGAGTCTAGATCCTATTTTTTTTTAAGTTTGGACACTGATTTTGTTTTATTACAATGCCTAAGGCTGAAAAAATAAACATTAAATAGAGCTCAGAAAAGGCACTGGGGCTTATTTTAGCAGGAAAGCAGCAGTTTTACAATCTTTTATAGATTTTTATGTTATTAAAGGTGTAAAAATTATACATTTTGTTATATACACTGATTCTGAAAAAAAAAAAACTTGGAAAATACTTGTTTCATAAAATGTTTTTTTTTGGCCACCAGAATGCTTTAGTGTTATTCTATGGGTCAAATAGTAAAGCAAAGCATAGTAAAAGTATTTGGCACATTTTGGCACATTTGGAGAGGTTCGAGATGCTGGTAACACCAAAAGTTCAAAGCCCCACAGCTCTGGAACTGTTGTAGCTAGAGTTCTGACATTTTCTGCATTTGTGATGTAGAACAAATGTAATACAACGAGACCTGCCTTTTCTCACGCATGTCTTTATTACTGCTGTTCAACACAGACCTATGATTTCCGAGAAAAAAAAAACAACAACTTTGAATCATGTTTGAACTGATGCAGCTTGGTCTGAGTTCTACTCACCTGTTTTTAATCTATATATTCAGCTATATATTCAGCTTTTAAATAATGTATTGGATTCCATTTGGGAATGCAAAATAGGCGAGAATTTCCCAAAATGAGGTGGATGTTAAGATTAATCTCATTGATTTATGTCACCTTAGAGAAACTTGGCTACCACAAAAGGATTATGTGAGCATAAATGAAGCAACTCCCTCTAGTTATTTAAATTTTCACAAACCCAGAAATTCTGAGTGAGGAAGAGGAGTAGCAACAATCTTTCAGTCTGACTTACTGATTACTCCAAATTCAGTTAATGATGACAGCCCTTTTGAACATCCCTCATCCAAATTGCAAAGCAAGAAAACATCTGCTTTTTGTAACTTTGTATTGTCCACCAGGTCCTTACTTTCAATGTTTAGATGAGTTTTCAGAGTTCCTACAGAATGGGTGTTGTATACTGACTGGTCATCATAGAGGAGGATTTTAACATCCATGCTGACATTGAAGGGGGTAGCTTAAGTGCAGCCTTTAAGGCTATCTTAGACGCTATCGGCTTTGTTGAAAATGTGAATAGTCCCACACATTCTCATCTTCATATTTTGGATCTTGTGCTGACATATGGCATTGAATATGAAGAAATAGCAATATTTCCTCACAAGCCTGTCGTCTATGACCAGTTTTAAAAAAAACCTTCAGGATTACTTTTGCATAGTTCTCCTCCAGAAGAAGAAGGTTTCACTTTAGCAGATCATTATCAGATAGTGCAGTTATAAATTTTAAAGAATCTGTTGCACTTTCTCCACTGCGTCTGTAGACAGTGCTGCAGAGGGCAAACATTTAGTTTATTCCCCTTCACAGGTTGATAATTTTTTTAATGGGGTTGCTAGTTCTCTGCGTATTGCCTTAGACAACACAGCCCCCTTGTGAAAAGAAAAACTTTAATATTTATTAATTAAGAATAATCCTAGATATATTTTTAATACAGTCGCCAAACTCAGCCAGAGCCATAGCACTGTTGAACCATCCATCCCACCTTTTCTTAACAGTAATGATTTTATGGGATTCTGTATAAATAAGATTGATCTTTTTAAAAATAAGATCATTAGTACCCTCTAACTATGACTGGTTTATTTCTGGAAGGTGATGCAGCATCTGAGGTAGCCATATAATCTAAAGTGGGTTTAGACTGTTTTGATCCAGTTGAACTTTCAGAGTTATCAAAACTATGCCTTTATCTAAGCCTTTAACTTGTATCTTAGATCCAGTTCAAATCAGATTATCTACTGTAAGTAAGTATTCCGTTTCATCTCCTCCTCCAATTTAGATGTGATTAATCTATCCCTGTTACAGGGATATGTACCAAAGGCTTTTAAAGTAGCTGTATTTGAACCTTTAATTAAGAAACCGTCTCTTGACCTTGATGACTTGGTCAATAATAGAACTATATTCAATCTTCCTTTATTATCTAAAAATCTTGAGAAAGTAGTTGCCAAACAACTGTGGAATGACTTACACCATAATGGACTTTTTGAAGAGTTTCAGTCTGGCTTTAGACCTCATCATAGTACTGAAACAGCTCTGGTGAAAGTCACTAATGGTATTCTCATGGCCTCAGATAATAGACTTGTATCTGTACTTGTCCTGTTAGATCTCAGTGCTGCATTTGATATAGTTGATCACAATATTCTTTTAGAAAAACTTGAATATTTTGTAGTAATTAAAAGAACAGCTCTAGACTGGTTTAAATCATATCTATCTGACTGATTTCAGTTTGTTCTCGTTAAATGACAGTAGTAGGACCAATTATCTTTACTGTCAGCATCCTATGCTCTGCTCACTCTCTTCCACAGATGGTTGTCGTTGACAGGTGGGCGTGGCCCTGTACAGGTAATTGTTGAGGCTGCTCTGCTGGGCTTCAGAGGAGCGCTCAGCAGAGGTGTCAAGTAACAAAGTACAAATGCTTCGTTACTGTACTTAAGTACACTTTTTAGGTATCTATACTTTACTCCATTACTTATTTTTCATCCTATTTCCTACTTCTACTCAATACATTTTCACACAAGTATCTGTACTATCTATTCCTTACATTTTTAAAACAAACGTTACTCATTACTCTTGGCTTCGGTTTAATGCAGAGGTCACAGATTAGCGGACCACGGTCCGCTGTTATGCCGAAAAGTGCCTCCCTACCAAGATATGCATCCCCAGTCACGGGAGCGCGCCTCGCTCTGTACAGCTGCATATCGAAGAGGAAAACCGATTAAAGGTGACCAATTGAGCTACTTGTTGTTATATTAATGATATAAAAACCTTTAAATATTCCTCACGTGGGGAAAAAATTGTGGTAATTTGACAGATTAATTTACAAAACTAGAAAATTTCTAAAGAAATTTTGAGGGGGGCCACCTACTGCCGGTCTGGGTAACTGGGCCAATACGGCCCTGGCAAGTGACATTGGGGCT
>JAGKQL010004010.1:0-16206 GCA_018398635.1 Cyprinodon brontotheroides | reverse complement strand
CTCATAACGCCCGGGGTTATGACTCTTACTTGATTCTCAGGGTGATGATGGAAATGGGTATTAGACCGTACCTCATCACCCAGGGGAGCAAAATCCTCTGTTTCACAGAACCAGATTACGCTATGAAATTCATTGACAGCCTTTCATTTCTTGCTATGAAACTCAGTCAAATGCCGAAAGCTTTAGGCTTCACAGATCACAGTAAAGGTTTTTTTCCCCATTTGTTCTCCTCTGAGAACAATTTAAAATACGTCGGCCAGCTCCCTGCCCCCAGCTTCTACGCATTCGAACACATGAACCCCACAGAGCAGGAACGGTTTAACGTCTGGTACAGCCAGGCGTGCGAGCGATCCTTTGACTTTCAGAAAGAAGCTCTTTATTATTGTCAAAATGATGTTGAGATTCTTTTCATGGGCTGTGTGAAATTCAGGGAAGAGTTCTTTAAAGAGACAAACGTGGATCCTTTAAAATGCATCACAATCGCCGCAGCCTGCATGAAGGTTTTCACATCCAATTTCCTTCCTCCTAATACTCTAGCCATACCCTCGCCGGTGGACTACAGGCCTCAGTGTAAGACATTTTCAAACGCGTCCATTCAGTGGCTAGAATGGTTAGCAGCATGAGAGGAATAGAGATTCAGCATCTCGCGTTAAATGGAGAAAAAAGAGTGGCACCGCTTATGTGGATAGATGCGCTTAGAAAGTGGATGGGGTCAAAACGCTGCAGTGATTGAGTTCAGCGAGGGTGTTTTGCGGCGCTATCCCACCTGCTTTCTACAGCCGCACCTGTCCTCGGTGTTTGCTTTGGAGCAATCACTCAGCCACCATCGAGAGCCAGGATATTACAGAATCAGTTTACAGTGCAATTAGAAGTTGTCTAGAGCGAGAATGCATGGGTGGGTCCAGCTAGAGGCGACCGGCAAGTAGATCAAAAGAGGTTTTCCTGGAAGGTTTAAACACCCCCAGAACCTCTCTCTCACCGCGATGAAGCTTATATCGGGTGGGGCGTCTGCTCTCAGACCAGGTACAGTGCAGGAGAAGAGGAAGCTGTGTATTATGTTGATTTTTACTTCTCTATTGCACCCAATTCCAACTCGAGCTACCCCTAGGTCATCCAAGATCATTTGCCGGGATTTTGATGATCCCCGCAACTACTACGGGTTAAGTGATAAAACTACGGTGTATCACCCGGTCTGTTTTTTCCTGTTTTTACTGCCTGGGACATCTCGCGGGTAAACTGGTGTCTGCGTGCATGTGCTGAAATTAACTACCAGGCAGGTTCCTGCACCCACTCTGATGAGGCTGAGGGGTATGGGTCAGTGTAGAGCTTTAAGCATTAGAACGATTTACCGTGTTGCAAAAATCACTGAGGTTTGGCATTTGAGAAAAAAGCAGTTCAATTTACTTTGAACCCATTATATTCACAAATTTCTCAAGGGTAAACAGGAAGCTTCAGGCTTCCCTGCTGAAACAGCAGGATGAGGAGAGCAAACGCAAAGGTATGTAGCAGACTACAAACTTAATCAGGGCATCCAGCTGAGCGTGGACAACATCCAGTGAATCCTGCTAAAAGACAGATGGCTAAACTATGTCTGAACAGTTTTTGGGGGAAATTTGCACAAAGAAATGATCTGTTTTCAAAAACTACCATGGGTATTGCAAGGGCTGATGAGTTTTTGACTTTTTGTTCTCAGGTAAATACAGTCAGTTACTTTCACTTTCTAACCGATAAAATGTGTATGGTTCCAGTGGAAATACAACAAAGCGCTGCATCTCTCACCCCAACAAATAACGTGTTTGCTCGCATTTCGTTCACACAGCATAAGCTCTTCTGGGAAACTGTACACCTGTCTCCAACAACTTCAGCATCCGGTTTTGTACATAGATACCCGACAATACTCATTTATGTGTGGTTATACGGGGTAGAGACTCCCTTGGTTGGGGAGATTATCTGGGTGATTTAGCGGATGAGCTGGGGAGGTGACCGCGTTCGAAATTTGCGTCTACAGGACCCAAAAGCTTCAAGCGGTATCAGACCAGAAACCAGAAAAAGGTTGTGATGCGGCGTTAAAGGCATCAATCAAACTCCAGGAATGTGGTGAGAGGGTGGCGTATTTTGATAATGTATGAAGACCTGGTGGAAGGTTATTTGCAAAAGTTCTACAGGGGTCATTTTAGAACTCCCACAATGTACCATCAAAACTGAGATAAAAAGCTTTCAGCTAAAAAATGCACATTTCAGAAAAGTGTGGTGTATGACAAGAGAGAGGAAGGCTTTTTCGGCCAGACAACTGCCTTTTGGTTACTAAGTGTTAACTGAAAAATGTCTCTCTCCCTCTGAAACACAGGAGATTGAATTTTATTAAGATTCAGAACCTTTTCATGTATGATTGTACGCCCCCTGGTAGATGTGGGAAATCTTTCTTTGTAAAAAATGTTTTTGCAATAATAACCATGTCATGGATGTTGTACCAGAAAATGTGTATGGATCTATACTTCTTTTCAAAGTCTGTATGCTGAATTGCAAAAAAAATGAATAAAAATATTAAAACTATGAGGGGTTACCTCATTCTTTTGATGAAAATCTGTTTTCCCGTGAAAAATCATTTGGTCATTTTGAAAGGACGATGTCATTTTCAGGCCGCCGGAGCATCCAGAAATTAGTCAAGATTTTACACAATACAGACATCCATAGAAATATGAGTGTGATGATGTTGACTCAGAGCGTGTTTCACCAAAGGGAGTACAGTCATTACCATCGAAACTGAACAGTAATTATATGGTGTTATTTAGAACCCTGGATAAATTGCAGCTGAATATATTAGCCATAAATATTTTGCATCAGAGAGACTTTTTATGGAGAGTTTTGAAGGCGCTGCCAGAGAGCCTCCATGACTGTTTAATCGTTGATCTGACTCAGAGCTTTGCCAGATCGTTTCAGACTGAAGTCGGGGCATGCTCCCGGTCAGTGGCCTGTTGTGTGGCCTACCTAAGCCTAATTAATTAATTCATCATGTCAGCCATGTCCAGCAGCGCTAAAAAGGCGGCTCCCTTATTCAGAGCTCACCAGTATCCGCGCCTCCACAGAAACGCAAAGACATTCACATAGGCTCACTGCTCACCCGACTTTCTTAAAGCCTTGTGGTGAGATAGCTCTGTATATCTCACCAAAAGGGTAGCGTTAAAAAATATCTCGCTACTCCAATAAAACTTTACCAAAGGCTTGAAAAAGATCATTAGGCTGCTGGCTGATAAAAGAACAGGGTTAAGCGAAGCAGTTGGCTCTACAGAAAAATCAGGCGGGTGGCTTTTGTTCTCCCCTGCTCAGCGTTGTAGCGCGTGGAAACTAGTGGGTGGTCTTATCAGGAGATGAAAAATGTCTCTTAGGTAGACTCAAAAGGTGTATCTCGTTCGCATCAATTTAAGCGTTTGACCCCGTCAGAGACTTCTATCAGACAGGCGGTTGAAGTTTGGATTCCAAAATGAAAGGAAATACTGAATGGAGCAGGGACTAAGTTCTTATGAAAAAAAATAAATATATGACTCTGCTGCGAGGGGTATCTGGCTCTGATAGAGCAAAGGTCAACAGGAGGAACGAGTCACACTAACACAGCATAAGCCCATGCCTGAAAATAATGTGGGTCAGGCAAACTCTGGCTCTACACCGTCTACTGCCGGACTGGATGAAACAGCGAGTGAAGTTCTAAAAAAGCCCCTGCTAACAGAGATTCCAAGCATAAAATACATATTGAAAAAAAGTTATCAAAGCGGTGAGAGCTGGACACCCAAAATTTGTGTCGGGATGGGTGTGATGGGAGGGTCTCATATATACTCGATCTGCTGAAAAATCTTTTGCTCCCGTTTAAGAGGAAGACGCAGACCCCAGATCCTGTAGGGTGGACCCCTTTCCTGACGGCCTTAAAGGAGCTAAACATCCCAGTTTCTCAGTCAGCAATCCACATGCACGTCAACAATACAGACGTTTGACAGAAATGGCTGTATTGGAGGAGGAGAATGGAGAGCAACATGTCAGGCTTCACTGAAAAAAAAAGATCCTTTTGGGACTACCTTGTTTAACAATTCATTCATCACTAAATTTGATAAACAAAAAGTTTTAAGAGTTTATTTTTTCCCCCTATTAAATACTCACCCTGAAAGTCTATGTAATAAAAAACTTGATAAAAGAATTTGGAATAAAGATATTTTTATTGTTTCAAATTATTCATGCGTACAGTGTTTTTTTTTTCTTATCTTACAGTTTGTAGCAATCTTTAAACATTTGTAAAGAACACGTTCCATGATTAAATGAGCACGAGGCCCTCTTTTTGATACATCGCTGATATTTCTTCACAAAATCAAATACCATAACATCATTTTTATAAACATCATCGCCGTAGGTCGCCAATATTTCATGCACCGATAGCCCGCACGCTTTATGACACAGATAATAAACACAGTGATGACCGCACACGAGAGACAGAGTATTTTGAAGTTGACGATTATGATACAATATTTTTGAGGATCTGTCTTTCAGAAATGACACAATGCTTGAGGGATAGAAATCAAAATCTGGAGGGAATCCGTAAGAGTCGAAAAAGGTGGCTTGATTATTTTCTTCCAAAGTCAGAGCTAGCCAGTGTTCTCCAGGCATGTGTGAAGGATGAGTGTTCACGATGAAATAGGCGGGTCCTCTGTACGTGCGTTTGAGTAACGGGAGGTGATCCGACGCCCAAACCCCATAAAATAAGTCCCCCAACAGGTGATGCATCAGGCTCTCTAGCTCGTGGTTATTCATGTTTTTAATAAAAATCCACCAAGACCTGCCTTTTTGAATCGATTTCCAATATTGAGTCGTAACACGCGTACACAATCAGAGTGGTTGTATGAGGTAACGGGACCCTGAATCTCATTTCCAGTCTCAAATTACCATTAGATACTGGTGACAGCGCATCAGCATCCTCGCCCGGATTGAGATTAAAGACAAACAGGGAGTAACCGTTGTTGAATTCCTCGCGAGCGATGCTCAGAGGAAGGTCTTTTAAATGACGACCTGTAGCGGTGAACATGTTATAATATTCCCTGACTGAGATACCGTTGTTGAATTGGGGTTGAAACGCCTTGGCTGGGAGCTGTCTGCCATCTTTACAGAGCGCCATATATTCGACATCCATATGCCTAAAGTTGAAAGGTGACAGATCTCTTCTTCCTGTAAAAGCTTCATGGTGAACCATTCCTAAAACAAGATATTTCGGTATGGCTCCCAAAAAGAGGTTCTCCTGAGTACATATCCTAGAATTTTCAGGGATAGAATATGTTTTCACATTCACGCGTGAAAGCGGGTAGAGGGCATTTCCTCTCATCAAAGCTGAGGCATGCCCGAGCCGGATGGCCGGGGATACCATAACTTTTTTCATAAAGAGAGAAGCTCCAAGAATTTTCAATCGAAAGGTTGAATCACGAGCTCCCATGAGAGAGAACGCGTCGCTGGCCCTGATTAATTTAACCCTCATATCTACAGAATTCAAGAGCAGTCTTTCACAGAAAAAAATATCTGCGTGAAGCGGGCCCATCAGATGCAGCTCTCTGGAATTAGTTGTGAAAGAGGCTCTCTGATTCAGTCCTCTGTTCGGACCATTATTCACAACAATCGAGTCTATAGCTCCCGCTGTGTCTTTGTAAAAGAGACCTGCGCTGAATTGACTCTTTAAAGTGTCTTCCGAATAGTTTAGAAGAGTTTCAATCATTGCTCTGTACGGGTGAGTCGCGCTCGACTGTGAAATTAATCTGTCTCCCAGAATAACATCGCATTGACTGAACATCGTATTCAGCGGGTAATTCAGCAGTCCGACAGCCGCGTCGTCTGCCAGGTTGCTTCCATCCGCGTTCGTGATCTTCACACGGACGTGCAGTAAAGTGTCGTTCAAATCCAGGTATTTTTCTCCATCTCCGGGAATAAAAAACTCGATAGGGCCGGTGTCTGTAATCGCTGATACGGGTAATATTTCTGTGTAGACCTTATCTTCGATAGATAGTTGAGTCATGGGTGCTGAAAATAAATCCAGTTCCGCTAGGGTGCATTCTGATGATTTCTGATGTAAAAGAGCCATGATTGAATTTTTATTGAAAAATAATAATAATTCAGCTAAATATATCTTTGCTCGCTGCAGACTTCCTCCCTCTGGCTTTGCTTCTCCCAACTGATTTCTTCTTTTTACGTGACGCGAGTATTTGTGAACGCCAAACACGTTGCCCCGGAGGTCTCTTTCTAGCTCTTCTTGATAGAACCATAACTCCTGACCCCTCTTGGTTATTCACACCCTGATGCGAGCCTGATATTTTCGTCATAGCTTTACCTATGACATCCGAGGCGATGTTTGTGGCAGCCTTTTTCAGATGAGGTTTAACAATTGCAAAGCCGGATTTAACTAAAGGTGACACAAAACGAAATAACCTTGAAAACAGAGACCCTATCCCCCGACCGTACATAACGGGGGCACCATAGAAACCGGGTAATGCGCCCCCTACTTGATTCTGGTAATAGGAGACAAAACGGTGCGGGTCATCTCTCAGATTTATCTGACTCATGTTTTCTTGGTTTTTACTACCTTTTTGTTTTTTCTTCCCAACTTTTAGCACGAAGCAACGTGGCAGGTGTGACCGGTTGCACAGCTATGAATGATTCCAACCGCAATCACACGTTTTTATAAGTACATTCTGTTTCATCTGAAGGCTCGTTGTGAGGTCACAGGTCTGAAATGTAGTTTCACGATGCACTTTCCGTATGTAAATTTCACCGGGGTGTTCTGGTCAGTTTTAATTTCTACTTGTATATTTTCAATATGTTTCTTGGCAACTGGGAGATAGTAGGGATTATGAAAGGTCTGCGTGATAACATCTCCAAACACCCCCTCCACCTGAACCGTACGCAAGAGGGGTGCGTAAGCATCCCCCACCATCTGCGGGGCAACAACGTCGCTGTAAAAATAGAGGTGGTAGAAACCGGCCTTAAAATCTATAGGATGCGGTGCATGCCAGTGGTCAAATTTAATCCATTTTCCTGGTTCCATGCCGAACATGTAGGCTAGTGGAGCGTGAAAACGTAGATGGTACTGAGCACCGGCCTGGTAGGTGAGTAGGTTTGCGAGCCGGTTAACCCTGAAATAAATGTCTGAATCTATCTTTCTCAGATGGGCTTCAATCTCTGTTATAAGCTGTTTCAAATTATTGTAGTATCCGTTTCCAATATTTACGCGTTGGACATTTTCCTCTTCCACTTTCCGCCATTCAAAGTAGGCTTTTTCCGCAGGGACGTTATGCCACGTGTGTGGATAGGAAACCTCTGTCAAAGCCACTTGCCACTGACCTTGTAGGTTAATATGCTCGGCTAAATCCACGCGGAAACTCGATATGTTATTATCCTTAAACACGTTGAGACTAGCGTTGGAGGGTAGCGTCAGATAAAATCCCTCATCCTCAGTTATGCGATCCATGTTGCATTGTCAGCCATCGGTGAGCAGCGTTCTCTTTTATACATCTCGCAGGTCATCGGCTCTCACCCAGCTGTTGAATTTCTCCGGCCAATTTTTCCAACGTACTAAGACCTGTTGGACTCCCCGCACGGTGCGCTTCTTTAATGTCTCTCCCACTTGATACATTTTGTTTTTTGACATTTTTACTTTTTGAAGCTCCTCTGCGTAAAAAGAACCTCGAACCTGCTCTCCGTCTAAATCTTCCAGTTGGCTGTTTACCTCCATAGGTGCCATTTTAATACTTTGAATGAATGCTGTTGTTGTAACTTTTGGACTTCAGGGTCTTGAAGCACATCTAGATATGGGAGAGTGTTGTTTCGCGTGAAATACCTCCCACATTAGGTGATTTTAACGCGCGGTTAAACCTCTCCAACCAATCAAGCTTTTATTTCACTAACCCGTTGGAAAAAATGTTTCACACCGTTTTGTCCATCAGAGCTTTTGAATGATTTGTTAAAAAATTCTTTTGCCGGGCATCAGTCTGAAGTTTCTTTGGAATCTGACTCTCTTCTAAAACGGAATGAAAAGCTTTTACAACATCGGAAGCAGTTTTCCTTTTTAAAACCCTGACATAGGCTCTTTTGGAAAATACGTCGATGACGGTTAATAAATAATTGTAGCCATCATTTTTTTTGGATAAGCTCTGCATATCACAAAGATCTGCTTGGAACTGCTTTAAAGGCCTGGTGACAAACACTCTATTTCTCGGAAATGTTATTCTTGCCGGTTTATGCAAAGAATAAGCATCCTGTTGTGATAAAAAGTCCTGCACCTTTTCAACCGGTATCCTCTTCCCCATTTCACTTTCCACAGCTTTGTGCAGCCTATTTACTCCACCAAAACTCCCTGGGTGGGCAGGCATGTAATATACCCATTTCATTAATTTCTTTTCAGCCATACCTTCCCACACACATTTAGTGATGCTTAATGAAAAGGATGATGAATACATAATTTTTATAATTTTTTTTTTTTTATTAACATAGTTAGAAAAGTAAAACACTGACATGAAAATACATTCATTATATCATAAGCTAATTCAGAAACTACTCATTTAATAGATAAAAAGATTGGAAAAGAAAATGACTGAAGAAAAATATGCATGCTCTTATATATCAATACCCCGCCAGTATGTGTGGCTGACTTCAAACTGATTTTTATGTGGGGGCCTTGTTCATCAACTGATCCTGTAGATCATGAGGGGGTCGGCCACCTGGTTGACCAACGCCAATTCATACAAATAAGCTTGTGCTACAGCACTGACCATGCTACTGTCTTGATGGATGTTGCGTGGCGACTAAAAACTGCTGAATGGCATCAATGAACCTTGCATTGTAAAGTACTTGCATTACATGAGGGAATAATTGCTTTCAAAGTACCTATCCTCAGCTTCGTATGCACACTGATGCTCTCTCACACTTTCGGTTATGGGAACATCCGTAGCATGAGTCCCGCGATATATACTTGTTGATATGGCGCTCAGCAGATAATACACTACAGTTTTCACAGCTTTGATGAAGCGAACCGTATCCAGCCGTCATTATTCATCCTGTCGGTCTCACCCTCTCCTTGGCTACCGTCGAACCTCTGCGAATCAAGGGTTGAAAGAAAAAGGGGAGGAGGATCTCCTTGGCGAGGGGGAAGTTGTGAGTCCTCGGTTGGGAAGGCTCGGGGGAGGGTGAAACTGTGAATCTTCGTCCTGGATCACGGGTTAGGTGGAAAGGGGAAGGAAACTTTGCCATCTTTGCAGTCCTTAGCCCGTAATACAAAGCGCTCAGGGCAGAGTTTCATACCTGGGGACAAGACCAGTGGGATATCGTTTCGCGCCATGCGGCGTACAAATCCTCCCGGCTGGGGGGAATGATGGTGAAGGTGAAGGGTAATGCGGTCGGGAAGAATTTATGCGCTGTCCGGGGACCCATGCTGCGGCGATGTTGAAGCCCGGTTGAAAAGGCGATGGTGGAGCGGGAGAGCTTTCCACAACGCAGGACGGCGTACCGCCTACCGCGTCCCTTCCTCATGGTTTCAGATGTTGAAGTCTGTTCCAACGAAGTTGCCGGAGTACTGATCAGCCCGCTTGGTTGCTCGTCTTATACTGGGTAGGGGCGTGGTTAATGTTGAAGAGGTAGTATGGCTGTTGTGAAGGGGGGTGGGTCTACAAAGCGCTTTCTTGACTCCCAGAATGTCTTTCCGGTTAAGGGCACTTTCGCGAAACAGCGTAGAAATTCGATCCGTTACTCCTGACATCTTATCAGACCCATCCAAATGGAATGGCTAACAGTGTCCTGAACAGCGCGCTCCAATATTATAATAAAGCATAAAAATAATTGATTCATCTTGAGCCTTTTCTGAGACTTGCCTTGAAAAAACATCGACGGTAACCCCCTCTTTTGACTGCCAAGTAGCTGAGAAGATCCTACTTCCTGATTCTATGTCGGTTTACCGTTGCAGGAGGGTTGCTCCAGCTTGTTGCGCAGCATCCGGTGTATCCGTGATTCCGTCCTCTGCTCCTTGGCTAACAACAGGGCCTGCTACATTCGGGTCCTCAGCGGTCTAGTCTACGGGCATGATGAGTTCAGAACAGCCCAGTCGTTTGATGATAAGACACCCATTGAGTGGATAGTCTGCAGCTTCTCAACTTCTTCACCCGCTGATAGAGACACAGATCCCCAGTTTTACCGAAAACATACCCCATTTGCAGCTGGCACCATAGGGTTCCAGGGCCATTCTTCTTGCAGGCGTGGGTGGGAGGCATCTGAGCTCTGCATACAAAAGTGTACCCCTTGGGGGGTCTCAAACGCGCCAAAAAATTGGTCTGATAAGCTGAAGATGCGTGACTGGTGTCTCAGAAATGATAGCCTTGAACCTGTTTCTTACTGGAGCCATGTTGGAAAGGATTCAATGACTATACGGGTCGGAGGGAGGGGTCTTCGTCCAAGAGAAGTGGAAGTGGGGGATGGGCTGATGTGGGGGATGGGAAAGTGGGCGGAAGTGGGGGAGATGGACTGATGTGGGGGATGGGAAAAAAAAATTTTTATATTAATTTAATATTAATTTTATAATTTTATATCAATTTTATATTAATTGTATATCAATTTATATTAATTTTATATTAATAAAGGCGGGACTTCGGTTTTAGTAAGCGGGACTTCAAATGTCACTTTGGAATTGGCATGGTTTTGATTTGATGAAAGGTGGGGTATATAGTTTTTTAACTATTAATGAATAGCTAACTCTAGTGGCCAATTAAGTTTAAGTAGAAATATGTCTCTGAGCTGCAGGTCGACTGAGCGGAAAGGCTGTTTGTTGTTGAAAAAGGCCTGAGTCTAAAGGACTGTATGTCGAGATCTTGTATGTTTGTTGTTTATCTCTGGAGAAGAAGTAACAGAGAGCAGTTTGGCTCTGTGTTGATGATGTCAGACCAAAAGTTGTTAAAGAGTTAAAAAGGGTGCATGCAAATCAGTTTATATTGGCTGCTTGGGTCTATGAAGGTATGATACTGCACATGAAACTATTTGCCATGGCTTTAACAGTAAACTCTGTGTGTGTGCTTGAAGAGCTCTGAGATGTGTGATTCTGTGACGGTGCTGTTTGAAGTGTGTGTGTTTGAAATCTAAGTGTGCACTAAAACATCTGTTAGAATTCAAACCTCCTTCAGATCATGATAGATCTGCTTAATCTACTAATAATTTAATCACCTTAAAACAGTGTAAAGTAAAGATCTAGTCTCTACAAAACGTAGAGATCTTTAATAACTCATAAGTGTCCCAAGAGGACATAAAAGGTCAGAATAAAAGGAGGTAATAAAAGTCATTAAATAAGGAAACAAAACATAAAAAGTGAAAATAATTGTATAAATAAGTCTAAAAACATAAAAGACTAAACAAAAGAAAGAAAGTGATCCCTTTATATCTGCAAAAGACGTCTGCTTTTACTTTAATTGTAATTGCGTCACATTTTCTAATAGCACACACACACACACGCTGGAAGCTTAAAAATGCCACGACATTCTGTATCTGTTAAGCCGGACTATATATTATTATAAACAAAACTATGTTAAAAGCCGGCATGTGTCTGTCTGTATGTCTGTCTTTATGTTCTTTGTCTGTCTGTCTGTTCTATGTTGTTTGTTCAATGTCAACATGTCTGTCTGGGGTATAAAATATTTATCCTATTATGGTTCAGTATAAACAGATTAATAGGATAATTAAACACCAGATAATTATTACAGTTATGTTAAAACATAGATTAATAGGGCAATAAACATAAAATCCCATGAAGAACTTGATTCTCTCTATGCATCCACGTCCGGACATATGATAAGAAAGGTATGCAGGAAACCTGTTGCTGAAAAAGTCGAATTTCTGCACGTTCTTACTATTTGGATGCATTTTGAGTAATTCAGTAATGAGTGGGACCAGTCATCAGAAAATACAAACAATAACAAAACTTTCTAAAAAGAAAATACGAATAATGTGCACAAGAAATACGATCTGGTATAGACAATTTCTATTACAAAGTGTTTGGTTTTAGTTATATTTTGTTCATGTTGTTTTGCAAATGCTATCGATGTTTCTGTGATTTTTGGAGGTGAACCTTCAGAGGAGCTGAAAATATATGCAAAGTGTTGATCTTCTTGTTCAAATGTGTGTAAAAGGAAAAACTATGGTCAATTTTATAAGAAATATATTAATTAAAACATTTACATCTTACTATGTCTTGACATAAACATGTTAAAGGTTAAAAAATCAATTTGTACTAAAAGTGCTGTAACACTGGCAGAACTAGAAAGTGCTGCAGCTGACATGAAAGGCTTGGAGGGAAGTGCTGGCCATTTGGTTAGGCCATAGAGCTTGGAATCCTGAGGTTGCGAGTTCGAAACCCTCTTTCACAGACTGCCACTCTGGGTCTCTGAGCAAGACCCTTAATCCTGATTGCTCTCTGGTGCCCAACGATGGCAGCCACTGCTGAGATCAATAAAAACTTCAATTAAGTATTAAGCTCGGAGATGCAAAAAGCCAAACACATCAGATACTCAAATTAACATAGCTTTATGGTCAGAGTAAGTGAATTATGGTTTATTTATGTACAACAGCAGATAGCAGCAAAACATTTACATTTAAGTGGTGTCTAAAATAATATCTGTTCTGTCTTACAAAACAACCTATAGGTTTAACTGTACTTCTAATTCAAAATCATCTAAATACAATCAAAATTTTTGATCAATGTCTTAGAGTAGTTGTGATTCTCTTAACATAAACTTGCATTCCAAACCTTTGAAAATCATGATTTTCTTTATAGCAAAACTATTTTGTAACATCATAATGCATTATGTTCTGGTTCAGATACTTTCTAAAACAAACGCTTAACAAAATATGGTCAGCATTTAATATAGAGTGATGTGAAGTTGGCTGAGCACATTATGAGACTTAGAACCAGCATGAGGAAGAATATATCATATCACATTTAGCAGAGACATTTTAGGACTTAGAGAAAACATGCTGATCAGTTCATGCAATTAGAATTAAGTAACACTGAGATTTAGATAAGTTAATAACATTAGAGTAAGATTTTGTCTTTTCTTTTCTTTTTTTCTGTTCATCTTAGGAAAACTTGTTTCCAGCTTTTTGGGACAGAACTCACACTGACATTCTGTGTAAACTACTGATGTTTACTTTACAAAGACTGAATTAGTATTGGGAAAATTATAAGCAGTAATCAATAAGCTTCAAAATGTTCAGAATATGTTACTAATTGCCACTATGTAAATCATTACAACGGTTACATCCTGAATCCTATGGGATGTTGTTTGAACCTTTATTTTACTTTTAGTTTGTTTTTTGGAACAGTTAAGTTGAAAAACCAGCTATGATTTAGCCAGATTCAAGCCAGCAATGAATCTACGAATGTTATTTCAAATAATAGAAATCGGACTTCCTTCATTATGACTATATTCTCTGTTGAGGTTGATAAATATGATGTATTAAATTGATCAAAGGTTTTGGATGGAAAGTCCAAACATTTCCAGACCAGTTTAAGTACAAAACGAAACAGCCTCCTTAATGCAGGACACAATGTGGACCAGGTTTTAATGCACATTCTGCATTAACAACGTACTAGTATTTTGCTTTAAGTTTCTTCACAGATGCTGCTAAACCTGGGAAAAACCTTTTCTGAAGACTCACGGTTTGTGCCAAATGTACATAGTATAAGGTAGGGAGGAGAAAAGCGATTTAATGGATATTGCATTTCAGCTGTTTGGAATTCATTTCCCAAATTCAGTGATTTAAAACAAACAGTCTATAGTATTAAGAACTAAATCAGAAGATAGAGACATGTGAAGATTATGTGACTATGTTAGAATAGGTCATGTTTCAAATTAATTAAATAGAAACATTTAACAACAACCTCCTAGTGATTATCTAGGCACAATGTAGAATGTAAAATTAACATGTTTACCTGTAAAACTATATGGAATATAAATATTAGAGGATGCAAAAGAAGCTGCTAAAAGTAAATATATCAGGAAAACTTGAATTAAGACTGTCTCCAACATAAAAAAAGAAAGTCAAAAGGAGCCTATGTAGTATTTAAAGACAATAAATGTCCATAAATTAGAGATTCTACGAATCCTTAAATACTGCACTAGATGTACCTCTGAAAAAACTTTGAGTAAAACTAAGAAATCAACATTCAGACTAGTTTCACAATAATAATCCAGGATGTTTATTAGGCCAAAGTTATTAGTATTAGGCCCGAGCAGCAAAGCGCCGCGAAGGCCTATTGTATTTCGGAAGTTTCTTATTAGGCCCGAAAGCAGCTTAAGGCTGGAAGAGCCTGTCCACGGGTCTGTGTAATTGTTTATTAGGCCCGAAAGAAAAGCGCCATGTAAGGCCTATTGTATTTCCTCAAAGTTTCTTATTATTATTTATTATTAGGCCGAACGTAGAGGCTCTAAGAGCCTATTAATATTCAGTTTCTTATTAGCAGAGCCTACCGTATTTCGGAAAGTTTCTATTAGGTCCGGCAGCTCACCGCTACGCGTAAGACCTATTGTTCCTGTGTATACCGCTTATTAGGTCTCGAGAGCCGCACCGCTAAGCAGAGCCTATTGTTCCTGTATCGTTTATTAGGCCCGAGAGCAGCTCACCGCTGCGAGAGCCTATTGTTCCTGTACTGTTTATTATGATTCTTATTATTTTCTCCACACAAAGAAGCTGCTTTTTTGGAGGCTTTCCCATGCCCCAAAAACTCACCAAACTTGGCAGTAAATTGTCCCCTAGTGAAATTTACATTATTATAATGGAATTCAAAATGGTGGCCAAATCCCTCTAGAGCCCCTAACGTGAGTTTGGGAAAACCATAAGTCACAGAGATTTGAGATTTGGCAGGTGCATAGATCTTACCAAATCATGAAAAAAAATTGTGGGTATGTCACAAACCTACAGGAAGTCAGCCATTTTGGCTCAAAAGGCGATTTTTGGCACTTTTCAATTTTGTTGGCGTCAAACTTTTCGCGAACTCACTCAGGGGCCGGTGAGCCATCAGCTTCAAACTTGGCATGTATGCAGATAAGGCATGTGGGATCTAAACTTATCAAAACTTTTTGAGTTTTCCAGCATTTTTAAAGGGGCGTGGCCAGACTTCGAAGTTGGCGTGCTTCGCCAACATTTTCAAATACAATAACTTTTACATATGAAACTGAAATGACCGCGAAAACCTGGTAGTATTAATCCTCTCTGGAGTTCCCAACAAAACTGTATATTAAAACTTTTACATAATTGAAGCCACGCCCCCCTGAGAACCAGAAGTCACGTTTTTTTACTTGGAATGGTCCCTCTCTGTCTACTTGACCTCGTAACCTAAAACTGTTTTAAGCAGACAGACAACATGTTGTCCTAACCGTTTAAGGCACAGAAACTTTTAGTCAAATGGTGTTGCCGTGAAATGCATGGCCCGAAGTGAAGGCGTTTAGCCGTAAAATACAATTGGCTCTCATTTCCTTGTTAATAATCAGATCTGCACCAAAATCACAGAGATGATCTAGTCAACTCAAACAGGAATCAAACAACTCTTTGTGGGCGGGGCTTAATTTTCCTACAGCGCCCCCTAGAAATAACAAACTTCAAAACCACCAGCCCTAATGCTTTTAGTCCAAGAGTATTGAAACTTTGAACACATTTGCATCTCATCAGGGCCCTAACTAAAAGCCTCTTTTTGAGCCATGGTCTAAAACCCAACCGGAAGTCGGCTATTTTGAATTACATTTTACCCTGTTGTGAAATCACGACCTTTTTCAAAAAAATTGTATTAAATCAGCTCTTTTATCCAAATGAGCTAAACTTTCAAAATATTGCTCTTACAAAGCCTGCTGTGTTGGTTAAGATAGCAAAAGCGCTTCTTTAAAGTCCGTCACTCTGATTTTTCAAACGTTTATGCTTCGCCAATAGTTGGTCAAGTGGGACAGATAATGCTAGAAATAATTCAGCCCCTAGCCATGCTCGCTCCTAGGATAATGAAACTTTGCACACATCTGTGCTGAGCTTCCACCTCATGTGCTCTCATTGGAGCCATGGTCTAAACTCTCTTCGATGAAGTCGGCTATTTTGAATCAAACGGCACCCTTATGAAAATAGAATCACTATGTTAAAATATTTCTAAAAAATCAGTCGTTTTCCCAA
>JAGKQL010004008.1:0-16469 GCA_018398635.1 Cyprinodon brontotheroides | reverse complement strand
AAAATAAAGGATGAGCAAAAGTTTATGGAGTGAATTTTATGACATTATTGTTGCAAGCAAAGAACCTTTTTAGTTGAAGGAAGTATTAAAAAAAAATGCATTTCTGGAATGAAACATTTTGAATCAAAAAGTGTTTTTTTAAGCATACTTTATAGTTTTTTTTTTGTTCGTTTTTTTTAATGGGTCCCTCCTTCAGAGGAAACCCGCCCCCAAATGTGACCAAACGTGATCTGGGAGAATGAAAATTAGAAAAGAATGCAACTTATAAAACTCAGTCTGACAGAAAAAAAAAACACTAAATCTTAAAAAAATGAAATAAAACATTTGAAAAAATTACATCTGAAATATAAATTTGAAAAAGAAAAAAAACAAACAAATACAAGAATGTAAGAAAACAGCTTAGTTTTTTTCTCAAAACCTTTTCTTAAAACGTTTTTCAGTTTCATCCCTGCATTGCTTCTTTTTCTCCCAATTTCAATTAGCAAAAATCTGTTTTTCTTACAACAATAATGGAACAACATCCCCTCCATAAAATTCCTGTGCGCCGATACAAAAGATTAACGCCTCTTATCATGAAGGCTTGATGTCAGCTGTCGCCACAAACAGAGACTCAACCAGTCTTTAGGTTGAGGGGAAAATAATCCATCTGGGTTTAGATACCTTCTCTCTCTGTCTCTGATCAATGGAAAATGCATTTTGTTTAGAACTCAGTTTATCTTTTTCTAATAATACATTTTGCTTAATGATCTGAATCATTAATGTGTAAAAAAATGAATAAAAACCAAAGAAATCTTTAAGGAGAGAATAAATTTGTTAAAGTTTTATTTAATCTCAACAACTGAAGATGAGATCTTTAATGATAAAGACACGTTTTTCATTGTTTTATTCCAGATTCTTATGAAGCAGATGGTGGACGCTGCCATAGACCTCCAAAATAAGGAGATTTTCCACCGAGATCTGAAATGTGAAAACACACTGGTGGAAATGGGGCAGGAGCCTCGCATCCGGGTTATTGACTTCGGCTGTGGAACCTTCCAGACGACCAAAGTCTACAAACGTTTTAGTGGTGGGTTTCTGCTTTATTAAACATTTAACTGAGATCCTCTTTGAGTCATTTCCTTTAGAAACCAAATGGACGATCAAAGCATAACAGTCTGCTCTGACTATGCCTGTATTCCAGGTACTCTTGGATTCGCCCCCCCCAGAGTGGTTCAGCAGTAGGAAATACAGACCTTCTCCAACCACGGTTTGGCAGCTGGGCACCATCCTTTATCGAATGCTGCACGGGCGTCACTTTGACACCAGACTCTTTACACGGGGCGTCATTAAGTTCAACAGAAACATTTCGAAAGGTATAGGAACATAACCAGCAAGTGCCTGACTAATTACTAATTACCTCCCGCCTGTGCTTCTGACCATTAACCCTTGGCTTCTCTTTCCAGAGTGCCTGACTTTTCTGGCCCTGTGTTTGGAGGAGGACAGTAGGATACGAGCCACCCTGGAGGATCTCCGTTTTCATTCCTGGCTCCTGCCACTGAGGCCCGTCCCTCAGGGATTATCCTGTCACTGAGCCTCGTCCCTCATGGATCCACTGTATTCATGATAAAAAAAAATTTTTTTTATATTATTTCAATATATATATTTAAATATCTCTCTGACTGTTGTGTGCGTGTTTGTAGCTCAGTCTAGCACCCTGACTACCACATCCTTCATTATTTTCTGGAACTATAAGTCGACTTTATTGTGTTTGAGGAAATCCCACTTTCATCTTTTATAAAGCTGGTTGCATTTTTTGCTTCTTTTAGCACCAAGATTTTGTTTACAAGTTATTAAGATAAAGCTGGGTTTACAGTTCAAAACCAGGTTATTGTTGAGGATCTCAACCTTCCTGTACATAACCATCATGCTGGTGCCTATCTCCTGCTGTCTATGGGCGAGCAGCAGGGTACACCCTGAACAGGTCCCCACTCCATCACAGGGCAACACAGAGAATTTAGAGATTTACTTAGTTTATTTAACCAATTAACCTAACAGTCATGTTTTTGGACTGTGGGAGGCAGCTGGAGTACCTGGGAATAGAACCCAGAACCTTCCTGCTGCAAGGCAGCGGTGCAACCCACTGCGCCACTGAGCAGACTGTATCCTAAAACTATTTAATTGGAGATATCAAGTTTGATTTCTCTGGATTTATTATTGATGATAAACTCAACTGGAAAAATCAGCTTTGTGCAAAATGTCTAACAGTATTTCTATATTGCAGAAAACTAAATGTTTAGATGGGATAAACATGATCTATATGGTGGTTAAAGCTATAAGCTGCACCAGCCCTAATGAGAAAACTGCCCCCGCATTTCAATATAACAGCATACGATGATATAAAAAAGTCCTGAAAAAAAGAAGGGGTTAAGCAGTAAAACTATCCTAAATTTTATCTGTTGATGCCTTGAGATGACTGGTGTTGTGAATTAGCCAATAAAAAAATACTAAATCATATTATTTTTACAGAATAAAAGATAAAAAGGAAAAGATTTAGAAATAAATTAATGAATGAATAAATGAACAAACACATAAATATATCTTAAAATAAATGAAAAGATAAATATTTCCATTAAATTAATTACAAAGTAGGTGGAAAAAAACGTTGTCCCTACATTTGATGAAGGAAAAATAATAATATAAAATAGTCAAAAGAGAAATAAGTTAAATCTGACAAATATAATAAAGAATTCATAAGAAAAATAAATTAATTAAAATCAGATATAAATTTCCAAAACCATGTTTTCAATTGAAGATTAAAAACATGCCTGGACTAAGCGATGGTTTCCTGAATAATTTTTTTTTGCCCAATCTTATCCAATCACTTTGTTTTTCAATTATTTATATGTTTTGAATTTTCCCTTAAATAAAGTGTTTTTAAAAAGTTTCAAAAATTCTTCTTCAAATCCAAATCTTTTCTTTGGGTTTCTGCTGGCTGTTGGATAATAACTATTTATAATTTTATATTTTAGTTCTTTTACTTTTGGATTACGCCTGAATACTTTTTTTATTATTATTGAGTCAAAGATATTTACATGAAAAATACTCTCAGAGAGGATAGCAAAGGTGAACATGGACAGATAAAGATCAATTACAATAAAGAAAAACAAAAAGTAAAACAACTAACAGGATTTATCTCAGCAAACATTTAAATCAAACATAGACAGAGCCATAGAAATAATAAAACAAAATCTGATATGCACTAGAACAGCAGATGTTTGGAGAAATCAAGTCTCAATTTTTTTGGCATATTTGTCTTTTTTTTTTTTATCTTTTTAAGATAATAAAAAAGGGTTTTAAAGTAATTAATAAACCAATGAAAGGAAGGTTTAGCATTTCTCCATTTAGCACAGTGGATATGATATTTACCCAACAGCAGGAGGATATTAATAGTATAAGAAACAGGCTGGGGAAGATGGTCCATATAAAAAATGACATAATTTAGTGCAAAAAGGGGGAAAGGCTTCGATGTTAACCATCGCCCGATGTTCCGGGGCAAGTAGTTTTTATTGTCGGGAGAGTACAAATTTCATCGCAAAGATCCAAAAAACAAAACTTTATCACTCAAAATTACTTTTAAATCACAGACATTCGCTACAAAATGGACCCAATATGCGTTGTCGGGCGCCATTTTTTTACACATTCTCAAGCGTTGGATTTGAAAAAGCGTTGAGATTTGAAAAAAGCCGCGAGATTTTCCGCCAGATGGCGTGATTTTTGTTCGGGAATTGGAGCGAATCAGACACACCCACCACCCAGATAACCCTAGATTAAAAATTATCGGTCAGGTATTAGGAAAATTGGCATAATTGTATGCCATGCGCACAGTGTAAATATGGCTATCTTAAGGTACTCTTTTGTACAGTGAGTTAGGATGACTACCAAACCCGACCCGTCACCCACGGATATCTTAAATTCAAATCCGAACCCGACCCGTTGATATTTAACCCGCAACCCAACCCGTTAACACATCAACTAATAGGCTATAGTACGCTTCGCTGCACCCAATGGCTACATAACCCTTAATTTGTTCCATTTTCCTTCTGCACATCAGAACAGCGCCATTACCACTGCAGCAGATGTGGCCTTTTTGGAGGGAAGCCCACACTGCCAGCAGGGCTTTAAGCTACAACAAATGTGACCCCATGCCTGATTAATATAACATTTCTGATGTCCATAACAACACACACGCCTAAAAAAAAATCACCAACTACCCGCCCGCAGTAGGTAGTTTATCATTTTTTTATTTATGTATTTTTCACCCGCAAAAGAGCATTTTTGCAGATGACCCGTCGGGTACCCGACCCGTTGCAGGACTCTAATTCAGGTCATACATTAAAAAAATTTCATAAAACTTTTTTTAGAAACTTTTTTAGAAATTGGAGAGGTGCATTTAAATGTTATAGAGCTAAACATGTTAAACTGGTGACCTGTTATGTTATTATTATTGTCTTGTTGCTGCATTTATTTTGTCAGGGAAAACTAATCAGTTAAAAGTCAGGGAATTCTGAAATGATGTCAGACTGTGGAAACCCTGTATAAAATAACTATGTATAATGATTTTCTAGAAAAAGTCACATTATATTAAATAATAGCATTATCTTGTATAAACATACAGTGACTCTAAAATAAAAGTGATGATTCATTTGTGACATTGACTTCTGTCTTGTGATTTATCTTAACTTTTTAACCTGTTAAGTTGTTTTTAGATTTTTAACATTACAATTTATATTTTTTCTAAGCATTACAACAGTTTAAAGCAAAGTTTAGTTTGAAAAGAATGTGCAGGAAGGATTGAAAAAGCATGTTAACACGGTAATGTGGGCTTGACTTCAACCTGTAAACTTAAAAATGCTGAATTACAAAAACATTTAAAAACAAACATGTTTCATTGATATATATATATACAAAAATGAATATTAGGAATTGTATTTATCAAACATTATACTGGGCAAGTAAAAATTGTTTCTGGGCAAATGAAATGTGAAAAGTCAGGGCAAGTGGTAAAAATCCTTAACATCAACCCCTGACAGTGGTCTGATCAGCCACTATTTGAGTTTCCCTCATGTCCTGTCTGTTAGGTCAGTTTGTGCTTGAGTTCTTAATGTTAAAGCCTGAATTGAATTCTGTTTTGTTGACCTCTGTTTTTGGGCCCAGTTTATCACTTTTTTTTTTTACATTTTTGGAATAAATTAAGACTTTTTTTTTGAAAAATTTCAGTGGTTTTCTGGCTGGTTGTGCAAATCCCTCACATTTGGTGTCAGAAGTGGGATTTTGATTTGCCAGCCAGAAGAATTTTTTTTTCTTTTCTCCCCCACTACGCTTCTGATGACTGAACCATGCAGCGAGGAGGAAGGAGCAAACAAGGTAACCAGGAGCCTCAAAATACAACAGATGCTGAGGAACAGGAGGACTTTTCTGGAGCAGTGGCATCTGGGGAACTTGCAGGCACTGAAGCTGAAGAGGAGAGAGAACCCACCATTTCAGATCTTGTTGGCATTCTTCGTGCCCACATGAGTCAACAGTAGGCGAGAAATGAAACGATTAGGCCCGTCAAGAACAACACTTTAAGGCTCTCCAACATCAATTCAGTCTTTTGCAATTAGAAGTCCAAGCTCTTACTTCTCCCACACCTGAACCTGTTCAGCTGGAAAATTCTGATTTGGAGAAACGGGAACCAGAGGACAGAAGACTACCGTCAGAGGACTATAAAGCTGTCTTCAACTCAGGTCGGTTTCATTCCTTTTCAGAGCCTAAACTAGAAAAGTTAGTGGAAAGTGATGACATTGAACATTTTCTAACAACTTTTGAAAGGATTGCAGCTTCATGTAACTGGCCAGAGACTGACTGGGTTTTCCGTCTTGTTCCTCTGCTCACCGGAAAGGCTAGAAGTGCTTATGTACACATGGACATTGATGAAGTGAATGATTATGTGTCTGTTAAAGAGGCAATACTTAAGAAATATGATAATAACCCAGAGACCTATGGACACAGATTTCACTCCACAGAAGTTGAGCATGGAGAGACCCCCAAGGAGCTGTATGTAAGACTAAAAGAGTTATATGAAAAATGGATCCAGCCTAAAGGTAAAACAGTGAAGACCATTAGTGAACTAATTGTCTTAGAGCAATATCTGCGTATGTTGCCTCATGAGCTACAGGTTTGGGTCCGGAACATGATCCTCCAACTGCGGCCAGAGCTGCTTCACTGAATGGGGTATTTGTGGCTGCGAAAAGAAAAGGACAACCCTGGAGTTATTCCTCTTGGAAGGCTTCTAAAGATTCACGCAGAGTTGCACCTGGACGATACCACCAAGAGAGCGTAACTCTCGCGAGTAAAGCTCCCCTGAGGGAAAACCGGTCAGCAGGTTCAGCACCCAAGCAATACAATAAAGTACCTGCCTGTTATTTATGTGGTCAGGAAGGCCATATAAAACCTATGTGTCCGGAGAACCCTCCTAAACTCACTCAACTGTGTGTTGTTCCATTTAATGATGACAGTGGCCTCAGAGATGAACAGTCAGTAAAACTGAGTGACATTAAAGTTAATGGGAAAGGTGTAGAAGCCTTAATGGACACTGGCAGTGATCAGACACTGGTTGAAAGAGAACTGGTTCCATCTGATGTAATTTGCACATCAGATACCGTACTAATCCGCTGTGTACATGGTGATGAAAGACCAAATCCCACAGCAGATCTTTATATTGAAGTGGAAGGACAATTATATCTGTTGAATGTTGGGGTTGCAGAAAAACTACCTTTTCCAGTGGTGTTAGGTAGAGATCTACCGGTGTTGTGCGATTTGCTACCCAAACCACAGAATTGTAATGTGGTAACCCGTTCTTATATTGTTGGTCTGCTTGAAAGAAGTAAAGCTTGAAATCGTTATATGCTGGTGATAACAGACTATTCAACCAAGTACCCTGAGGTTTTTCCCTTAAGGACAATTAAAGCGAGAGCTGTTGCTCACTCTTTGGTGCAACTTTTTTCAAGGGTCAGCTTTCCCTGTGAGATTGTGACGGATCAAGGCACTAACTTTATGTCTACTTTTTTGAAGCAGGTATACCAGCTGCTGGGAATTAAGGGCGTACGGACTACCCCTTATCATCCGACCGACGGGCTAACAGAAAGGTTCAATCAGATACTAAAGCAAATGCTACGAAAGTTTGTGGATGAAACTGGTTCCTATGAGGATCAGGGGTTACCCTATCTCCTCTTCGCTTACAGGTAAGTCCCACAGGCCGCAACTGGGTTCTCTCCCTTTGAACTTTTGTATGGTTATGAGGTGAGAGGACCTCTGGCATTATTAAAGGAGAGCTGGGCTGGAGAAGAGGGGAGGGAGGGGCCTGTTAATGTTATCTCCTATGTTGTACAGATGAGAGAGAGGCTACAAAAGGTGACAACACTGGCGCAGCAGCACAATGCCGAAGTCCAAAAATACCAGAAGACTTGGTATGACAAGTCAGCACAGCAAAGGACGTTTGTCCCGGGTCAGAAGGTCCTTGTCATGCTACCATCCAGTGAAAGCAAGCTTCCAGCAAAGTGGCAGGGGCCATTTGAAATTACAAAGCGGCTTGGACCTTCCACCTATCAAGTTGTTAAGTTAGGACAGCCACATTTCACCAAAGTGCTCCATGTTAATCTTCTGAAGGAGTGGATGGACAGACCTAAAATGGGGGCAGAGGTTATGCTGATTAGAGCTGTGGAAGAGGAGGAAGTGGTTGATGACCAGTATCTGCCCTCATCAGCAGCAACCCAACTTGACCTGAAACATCTGTCCATTGAACAACAACGTCAGGTCAGAGCATTATGCAATCCTCAGACATTTAAAGAGTACCCAGGACATACAGATATTCTTCAACATTAGATTCTGTTGAAAGATGATGCTAAAGTTAAACGTTGAGTTACAGAATTCCAGAGCACCTTCTCAGCTCACTAAGAGCAGAGATGGACCTGATGCTGTCCCTTGGGATTGTTGAACCCTCCAAAAGCGAGTGGTGTAATCCTGTCGTCTTGGTGCCAAAGAAGGATGGAACAAAGCGCTTCTGTATTGACTTCAGGTATCTCAATTCTGTGTCAAAGTTTGACGCCTATCCCACTCCCCGCATTGATGACATGATCAGTGGATTGGGCAAAAGCTAAATACCTTACAACAATTGACTTGGGTAAAGGATACAGGCAGTTTATCATTTTTCTTGAATATTTTTGGAATAAATTAAGACTTTTTTGAAAAATTTCAGTGGTTTTCTGGCTGGTTTGTGCAAATCCCTCGCAGTCAAGAATTGGATTTCTGGATATCAATAATGTTATATTCAATTTTTGATATCCAAAATAGTAATTATGACTAGCAGTAACTCTATTATTGAGATCGGAAATTAGAATTCATCCTAGGCAGAATTAATTTGAGATAGGAAGAATGTTTATTTTAGATAGGAAGAATGTTATTTTAGATTTCTGGACGTTAAAGCCCAATACTAATGGGAAACGTGACGTCATTTGTATTAGTAAGAATTACATTTCAGAATTCTGAAATGTTTATTTTATATAGGAGGAATGCTATTTTGGATATCTGAAATGATCATTTTAACTAGAAAAAGCTTTTCCAGATAAACAGCAAGTGGGAATGCTTTTGCTGAATGAAAAAAGCTGAAATTACCTGCAGAACATATGAAAATGTGATAGGAAGTCATCAGAAACTTCAAACTGCAGAAAACAATTTAATCATCTTAAGATTTTGTAGTGGGGTAGAATCATTTGGCAGTAAAATGGCAGAAACAAAACCCATCTTAAAAGCTGCACAGCCAAACAACCATACATGATATCAAAAAAATGTCTTGAATGTGGACGCTAGAAGGGTCTTAATATAATGTCTCCCAAGTTTCAAGAAAAAATGTATAAAAGAACATTTTGAAGGGGGGACACCTACTTTCCAGAAACATGTCAGGCGTGCTTATGAATTAGCAGCAAACAGAAAAGCTTAATTCCTGTCCAGAAAGACAGCAGAATGAAGCCAAAGTTCATAGCATAGGCTGAAAAGTTAAATTAGCTGAATCAGAAAAAGAAATTACAAAGAAAAAACTTGAATCTTATCTGGTTGAAGGAAAAATTTGTAGTTTAAGGATGGGAAGTAAAATGTTGAGGAAGATGGTATTGAATAAGTATCAAAATTTTGAAATCATATGTGGAAATGTCAAGACTTGGCAAAACAATTTGAAATTATTTAAAATGTGTTGGTTGATTAACATAAAGAAAACAGTGTCATCCTTAGAGGATTGAAAATCTACAAACCTATGTGCAAGACTGACCATGAGAAGCAGATGAAGGACAGAGAGAGAAGCTTATAGAAAGAGAGCTAATACCACTTAAGGAGCTGAATTTATCAAAAATTTAACCTGCATGTTACATTACGAGCCGCTGTGTTGATGAAAGCACCGTTGGCAGGCTTAGGCTGCATGTTATGAGGTTAGCAGATGCTTTATTACAGTGTAAATCTTAGAACCTGATTAAGAAATATGCACTGAGGTGTGTGGTCAACAGGCCTTGGTAGTGTAATCTGAAGAAATGGTTAAGTTTGGGTCATAGCTATGAGCCATACAGCACAATGAATGAGTGTGTGTGTAAGGAAGAGGCTTTTATTTTATAGAGTCCCGTTAGTCTTATTTCTAAAGTCTATCATGGATGTGTGTCAAGGGGAAGGGTCATGCCCAGCAGTGATATAGAATCCATTTCTAAATATATGAAATCACTGGTTTTCCATGTTATCGGGTGAATAGATGCTGTATTAGAAGTGCGTAAATGGGGAGACTTTTATTGTGAAATTCTCTCTGGGGTATGTTTTGAAAAGGGTCCCTAGAGTCTAATAGAAACAAGCTGGTAGAGTTTGGGTCATAATGCTGAGCCATTTGCATCAATTAATACATGAGTATAATATAGAGGCTTTTATTGTGTAGGGTCACTGGAGTCTTATTTTGAATGTCTAGTAGGCAGAGATGGGAAATGTACTCAGTACAAATACTTCTGTTACTGTACTCAAGTAGATTTTTTCTGATATTTTTACTTTACTTTTACTACTTATTTTTATGGCGACTTTTTACTTCTACTCTCCTTACATTTTTACACAAATATCTGTACTTTCTACTCCTTACATTTAAAAAATTGGCTCGTTACTTTAGTTTTTAATCATTTCCAATGGAGTTACCGTTATTATTATTTTTCACGTCATCAATACCAATTCCATCTAATTGGATGGACGACGAGATGATTGAAAATGAACACAACGGAAATCTAGTTCTATTGGCAGACATCCATTTAAAATGTTGGCAACGGCAAGAAAAACGTGGTTTCTACTTTTACTTTAAACTTTAAGTAAATTTACAAGCCTGTACTTTGTTACTTTTACTTGAGTAAAGAAGTTTAATCAGTACTTCCACTTTTACCAGAGTATTTTTTAACACAAGTATCTGTACTTTAACTCAAGTACAGAAAGTGAGTACTTTTGCCATCTCTGCTAGTAGGGTTGTGTGTTTAGAAAAGGGTCAGACCCAGCAGTGATACTTGATGACTTTCCAATCGTTAAATCACTCTTTTCCCCTTTTATTAGGGCAGTAGATGAAGTGGCAATGGGAGGATTTTATTTTGAAATTTGCTGTGGGGTGTGTTTTGAAAACCCCCTAGAGTCTAATTTTAAAAAGTGGTTGAGTTTGGCGTCATAATGTTGAGCCATATGCTGGGGAAAAAATATGAGTTTAATGTAGGGGCTTTTTATTTTGTAGGGTCCCAGGAGTATTTATTTTGAAAGTCTATCAGGGTTGCGTGTGAAGGGAAGGGTCATGGGCAGTAGTCATATTATATCCATTTCCAAATGTTAAATCAGTGTTGTCTTCCTCCATTAGATTAAAATGTGTTGTTTAAAGTGGCAGAGGTAAAAATCCCTTTGAAGCTTGGTTACCTTGACAACGCCTAACAAGACTGTCAGTGACAGAGAGAAATGCGCAGCAGTATCGTTCAGTTCCTCTCAGGCTTTTTTGAATGGGAAAATCAGCTCCGAACAAATGAGTGCTGAAGACAAACCGTAAATGGTATCTAAAAATTTCTTTCAGTCTAAGCGACAGCTATCCTTTAATCTCCGATTGGGGTAACTTTCCATGGCTGTAGCTCATTCACAACCTTAATGGGAAGGAGAAATAAAAAGGTTTGTAAATCCTGCTGGTCTCATTAAATAATATGCAGCTCAATGGTAGAGCAGAGCTCTCAAAAGCAAAACTTGCCCTCCGAACAAATGAGTGGTGAGCCAAATCCGTAAAAGGTATTCAAATAATCCTTTCACCATGGGCGTCAGCCATCCTTCGGCTTCAACTGTGCCAACTTTTATGTTTCTACTAAAAACTATTTGGCCACGGTGATTATGTACAAATGTGTTTTTTAGTATGAGGATTTTTCTCAGAATCAACGTTTTCCAAACAAGTCACTTAAACAGCTAAACCATAAATGATATTGAAAAAAATCCTTCAATGTGAGTGCTAGAAGGGTCTGAAGATGTTCTACACCAAGTTTCATGTTAGTACATCAAATAGTTAACAAATGGGAGCGATACGAAAATATGTATAGTTTTGGATTTTGTCTGAGATTTTTGGAAAGTCTCTCATTGGATTTCTATTAGGGGAAGTGTGGAGTTCTTCGTGGTCTGGGCCACACTGTCGGACAAAAATACCTACGTTTTGATGTATAAATTTATTTCAATGGAGTCAAAAATGAGGGAGTGAGAACAATTTGTTTGGAAAAAACAGAACATCTCAAAAGCTAGAGCACTCACTCTAGCGGTTGAAGAATTCCATCCATAGACTTCCATTATAAATCTGAAAATCTTTACATTTTCTTTTAAAGTTTGAAGCTTCACTGAAGCAAAACTGTAAAAGTTAGCTAAAAGCCGAGTTAAAGAGTAATAGCAGAAAGATACGGAAATATTTTAAAAGTTGAATGGTGTTTCTAGCTGAAAGTATGCTGAAGTAATTAAAGGTCAAAGATGATGAAGTTTTAGCTGAATTTTGCTGAAAAGTAAGAATTCTACATGCATTTCAATGGCACAAAAAAAATGCAGAAAAAGCTGAATATCGCGAAAACTACAAAATATATCTTTCCTAAAAGACATAGCAGGATTCTTCCGCACAAGCTGAACGTTTTGATACCAAAATTGTTGAAATCAGTTGAAAACTGCGGGACTAGTTAGAGTCAGACAAATAAAAAGAGAAAAACAATAAGTGGGAATGCATAAGCATTCAGTGGGCTAAAAAATGTAAAAATGGTCTGTCATAAACCGCCCAACAGTCAGAATGAACCGGCCATAGTGATGTCACAGTTCTTTTTTGAAGGACTGTGAAAGGACTGTGACCCCACCCACTCGGAATGTCTGTGACATCACAGACCATAGATATCCATAATAAAGGCTAGATGTCTTACGGCAGAGTCTTAAACGTCATCACCGGCGGCCATCTTACCTCAGGCAGGCTTTCTGTTGTGCTCTGTGGCATAGATATCCATAATAAAGGCTAGATGTCTTACGGCGGAGTCTCAAACGTCATCACCGGGCGGCCATCTTACCACAGGCAGGCTTTCTGTTGTGCTCTGTGGTACTTAATGTAAGGTGAGTGATCAGCACGAACACAAATACTCTTATCTCACTAAATTCTTGACGGATTTACAAACAGTTTGGTTTCTTACAAACATTATGAACGTGGCTATAATTCTTGATGCTTGAACATGTCGAAATTGCAGATTTTCTTGTCGAAAAATGACTTAATCGTGCAGCATAGTTGTGCATCACGGTTACTTGCGCAAGTTATCAATAACGATTGTATGACAATTAATCTTTGGTGTAAATTACAATCTTTGTGGATGTGGTTGTAGTTATTAGTTGGCTAATAACAATAATCTGAGTGTTGTTGTATGTTCGTTATTAGCCTAACGTTAGCTGGCTAATAACAAGAAGCTGCAAAGTGAGACCTAACGTTAGTAAGTTAGCAGCTAACGTTACAGTTTAGCTAGCTGCTAACGTTAACCAGCAACTTTACATCAGTGGAAGAGGCAGAATTTAACATGATTAATGCATGATTTCCAATCGATTTGGTTTGTCAAAAGATCTTACATTATGTTACAGGAATTTGCTGGGTCTATTAATAGGAAGATGCCAGACTTTTGTGCAGCCTACGGATGCTCCAATCGCCGTAATGTCAAAACGAGAGCCAGTGGGATCACCTTTCACATGTAAGATATGAAATTATGATTGGTTTTTGGGATAATCGTTAGTTAATTAGTGGATGTATGTACAATACAGGCTCTGGTACACAGGAACAGCGGGGCTATGACTTAAAGGAATAGTACACCCAAAACATGATTAGCCTTCATTTTTCTACTCACCCCCATGCTGAACAAAACTCTGGAGAGTACTTTGATATCTCAAATGCATCTGGGAGATCTGGGAGGCTTCTTGCTGTCTGCTGACATTCAAATAATGGAGGTCTATGGTGGCCGAGACAGAAAGGTCCACAAAAGTCCACAAAAGCGTGTCAATATTCCTCCATACTGCTGCGTCCAATGTAATCCAAGTGTCCTGAGTGGGTAGCGTCCATAATTTACTCGAAAGCGAAGTCATTTAGAATGTTTTAGAGCCTAAACAGTAGTGTATAGGATTTCCTAATAAGCGCCCCCATTTGGCTCACGATTCTAAGGAAGCGGCAGACCAAACCAGCGCATTCCAGCCGGCAAAAGAACTCATGCTCTTCCTCAACACTGAAGTCCTCAGACATTTTTCTTTCGTTGTTTCTTTCTTTGCACAGGTAAACAGCACATTTCTTCTTCTAACGCTTGCATTACTGGCAGAGCAGACGCTGACTTCGGTTTGGTCTGCGGCTTCCGTAGAATCGTGGCGCCGCGCATGGGGGAGCTATTAGGAAATCCTATACACTACTGTTTAGGCTCTAAAAACATTCTAAATGACTTCGTTTGAGTAAATTCTGATGCTACCCACTCAGGACACTTGGATTACATTGGACGAGAGCAGTATGGAGGAATATTGACACGTTTTGTGGACTTTTGTGGACCTTTCTACCTCGGCGATATAGACCTCCATTATTTGAATGTCAGCAGACAGCAAGAAGCCTCCCAGATCTCCAGATGCATTTGAGATATCAAAAAGTACTCCAGAGTTTTGTTCAGCATGGGGGTGAGTAGAAAATGAAGGCTAATCATGTTTTGGGTGTACTATTCCTTTAATAGTATTGCAAGATTGCTGTTGACTCAAAGCTTTTATAAGTTTGTATTAGCTTCGTTTGGACAACTTTTTATAAGTAGTTTAGTGTGGTTGTGTTATTCTCAAGTGCATACATACATACAATTACCCCAAACATATTTCATTTAGGTGTGTATTTTTGTGCTAACCCTTAATGTTGACAGAAGGAAAAAGCTTTGGAAATGCTGACAATAATTTATACTTCTTGGAACATTTCTCACGTTTTTAAGGTTTCCCAAAAATGGAAAGATGAGGAGGCTGTGGGAACTTGCCCTAAGAAGGGACAGTTTTGTTGCGACTGACAGGACTCTGCTTTGCAGTGAGCACTTCAGGAGTGAGGATTTTGACCGAACAGGGCAGACAGTCCGAATTAAAGATGGTGTTGTGCCCAAAATTTTCAATTTTCCAGCTCATCTTGAAAGGGTATGTGTATCATTGCAATTTAATCACATATTGATATAACACTCTTATACACCGTGAATTGTTGCTGGTCACTTTTGTTTCTGCAAGATATATAATGTGTTGTTTAGTAGCACCTTTTAGACACTCAAAACCTCTTTACTTAATTTTAGCTAGTAGCCACAAGAAACACAACCACCTCTAGAAGAGTGGAAGACAACCTGCCAATGGACGTGTCCCAGAATGTACCTCAACCTGATGCTGTGAGTGTTTTCATGTGGCTTGTTAAAAACAGTTTGTTATATTAAATCCTTTATCTTATAAAAAGTTTAACTCTGTCGCTCATAAACTTGAATTTATAAACATGTGTGAACATTGAAACTAAACTCAAGGGTAGGCAGCCTTTACAATCAAAAGAGAAATTTTTTTTTCAGAGCCACAAAACATATTTTTGCCTTATAAGTGGACAAGCCTATACAATTACTTAAATGTATGCTGTTGTGTTTTCTGTCGGATAATTGGAGTATCTTGTATTTAGGCTCACGGAATTGAAAAGTTAACATTTAATTTCTGAAAAAAATAAGTAATTTCTATACCACTATTATTTATATATTTTTTTTTATATTTCTGCAAAACAACAGGGAGCCACTGGAGAGAGGGGTTTGAGCTGCAAGCGGCAGGCCACTGACCACTTGTATGCATTGCCTGCTTGCCCTAAGGCTATAAAAGCCAAACTTGAAAAGGCCTCAGCAACTGTGAGGAAACTGCAGCGGGAGAAGAGTAATGCCTTGAGGAGAGAAAAGAGGGCCAAGATGAACATGCGGGCTCTTCTGGAGGAATTGAAGGAGAAAAATCTAATCAATGAAGAGCTAAGAGACAACCTTGAATGCTATTCAGGTGAAATAAAAATATTACATTGAATATTTTGTGTATTTTATGTTCTTTGTTGAGTCCCTAGTTACTATTAAAAAGATACTTACTGAATCACTTTGCTAATTCAATTACAGATCTTCCAGTTCATCTGTTGTCTAGGCAGGGCGTAGAGTACACCAAGGACCAGAAAGATTTTGCCCTCACGCTCCATCTGCATGGTCCAAAGGCATATCACTACCTGAGAGATACCCTGCATATTCACCTGCCACACCCCAGTTCATTGCAAAGGTATTCTTCATGATGTCTAATTTTATATTGAATTACATTAAGCACTACAGACAGTAATATCATGAATGGTTAAACTTACTGATCTAACAGCTCATGTCTCACATATTGATATTATAGCAATTTTTTTTCTCTATCTAGTGTCTACATTTGGGATGCTTGTGTTGATGGTTAAATGTCTACTTTTTAATTTTACTAAGGTGGCTGAGTTCTCTTGATGCCAAACCTGGTCTCAATAAAATGATGTTGGACATGCTGGAAAGACGACGTCAGGAAGATGAGGTCAAGTACGGATGTGTCACTCTGACGCTGGATGCCATGTCCATCAAAAATCACGTCCAGTATGACCCTCAGACACAAGCAATGTTTGGATATGTGGACATGGGGGATCGATTGAATGAGACTGACATGGCTTCCGAAGTTCTTGTGTTCATGGTGGTTGGGCTTCAAGGTTATTGGAAAGCTCCGATTGCATATTACCTAACCAAGTCCCTCACACCACAATCACAGACAGTCTTAGTAGAGCATGCATTGGAGGAGTTGCATCGTCGTCAGATCAGAGTGGTGTGCATGACAATGGATGGACATGCATC
>JAGKQL010004007.1:0-16470 GCA_018398635.1 Cyprinodon brontotheroides | reverse complement strand
GACAGACAGACAGACAGACAGACAGACAGACAGACAGACAGACAGACAGATAGATAGATAGATAGATAGATAGATAGATAGATAGATAGATAGATAGATAGATAGATTGATTTTATTTGATGCATGTATCTCAAGTTTAACTGTTTTAAATTTTATTTTTATTTTCCAAATAGAAATATGTCTTTTTAATGAATTTAATTTATGGTACTTAAGGCTTTCCATACCTTCTTAGGTCCACTTCTTTCTTTTTATAGGTTTCTGCTTGTGTGAAAATATTTGATAGATCAATCCTTTCATTTTCTGTCACATTTTATCCCAGCTGGGGTCACAAGGGGTGCTGGTGCAAGGCAGCAGTGCAAAACAAGTTCAAAACCTTTTTTCACAGTTGTTTTTCTGTTTCAGAGTCTTCTTTCTATTCACTCACCTCCAAAACTGACACTATGTTGGATTACCACTAATCTGTTTTTTAGTCTAGAAATGGAAATCATACATGATCTAAGCCTTTTCATTGTTTTACATTTTAGCAGGCAGCAATCCTAGCAAAGGTGTTCTTATACACAATTCCATAATACCGCTATTTATACTCTTTGTCTGCCAACATCTGGAAAAGATATTTTGGGCTGGGCTGTTTAGGGGGCATTAATGACCAACCTCCATCTTGGAGGCTAACTAATATGCTTAGTGCCCTTAATTCCATACCCCTATAAAGAGAACTTCCCAAAACCAAGGTTAAACCCTTGAAGGTGATTAGTGTTTTTGAAACAGCTTCCACCCATGTCTTTCTCGGTTATTTGAGACTTTTGATGCTTTTCAAGCATAAATAACAAATTCAGCTAATTATGTGTTTTTAAATCAACATTTCATGAGAGCTCATCTGTTTCTGAGCACAATTAGGTATTTTATTGTACAGTTTCAATAAATCAAATACAATTATTTAACTCAGAGTCAAATCTATGTTCAATTTAGAAAAATATGTTGCATTTTGGCCAAACATAGGCCTAAACCAGCTCCTAAACAGTAACCATAAGAACTAACCCTTGATTTGCGCATTCCTGTGGAGAGTCCATCATATGAAGAACCATGCTGAAGCCCATAGTAGGTAGGGTAAGTGGACCATTAAACCCTTAATTACCGGTCGAATCCCAAACGGCCCCTAAACACTAACCCTAAACGCTAACCCTAAGCACTAACTCTCTGTTTGCACTTTCCTGTGGAAGGTCCACCACATTGAGGGTCATCCCAAATCACGTACTAGGGCAAGTTCACCATTCAGCCTTTAAATAGGGAGTCTGAATCACTGCCGGCTGGAAACCGGCAGCATGACATGATGCAAAGGTTGATTTTGGTGCAGACAAAATATGAGTTAGAATGCATTTTAAGATGTTTTATTTAGTTCAAAGAAATAATGTACGGGCTGGCATGGAAGTTCAATGGACTGAGGCTCAGACTGGAACTGCACAGGGAGAGAGATGATGTTAAGATGCTGCCAGGAGGAAATGAGGAGTTTATATAATTATGCTGATTCTATGGTTTCTACTGGCTGAGGAGAAGATGGGGAAAAGGTAGATGATGTCACAGAGGGTGTAGCGGCTCAGGGGTTCAAGAGGGTGGACAGACAGGGGAGCGTTCAAGGAAGGACCCAGGAGAACAGCATGGAGGACATCACATAAGTGACCAAACATGTGAGGAGAGAAAGAGGACAAGGACGGTAAGTCTTCACTAAAGCAATATGCTCTCAGAAGCTACAGAGCTAGCAGGTAGGTTACCAAAGTGTGAAATTTTAAGTGGCTGGTGTCTGTTCCAGGAAAGCCACTCCTCTAAATACTGCCCCCTTCATCAAATAGGAACCAGCTGGAGGCTCGCTGGCCTGAAGATTCCCTGAGGAGGATTAAGGTAAGACAACCTCACATAGCTCAGCACAGAACCCTGTGAACTCAGTACAGTAGGTTTAACGGGAAATAAATGCATTCAAATGTAAGTTCTGCGGGTTTTCTGCATCTTCTTCACACTGACAGAAAATCACAAGTTTGGGAAAATAAAAAAACATCACTAATCCCTAAAGGGGAAGGTCCTCTTAGAAATAGCTTTATATTTATGCATATTTTTGTTTTCAACAAAGGGACAAATGTCTGATATCATGTCAACCTGCACCAGAGAGCTACAGCCACCCACATGTGGCTTCACTGAGTTGTCATAGGAACGGCTGCTTCCCTTTCAATAGGCACTGCATGAAAAGGGATTTTCACAATATACGCACTGTAGATTATTGTCGTGGAACTTCAGGTTAGCGGCAGTATACGGCAATTTGCAGGCTTCGCCAAAAAATCCCGTAAATTGTCAGAAATTGACGTGGAATTTCTTAGGCAGTGTTCCCCCCATGCCTCCCCCCCATGGAATTCTAGGGGAGGCTTTAACATGTAAATGAACATGCTGTGAGCTATACAAATGCAAACCAGGGTTGCAGGGGGGGTTTTACCCCCCTGCAACCCTGTAAGAAAAATCTCTGATACAAAAGAGATCAGGTATAGCCTCTACATTTTAGCTTGAATTGATTTATTTAATTAAAGTATAGAGACCAAAACAGATCTTTAGCTGACAGAGCAATACATTTAGAGCAGTAATTATTTTTTTTACATTTGCATTTAAGATAAAAATAAAATGTTGTCTGTCAATATGCTCAATCTCACAATTACTTAAGTGAAAAGTTTCAAGAAAGTCAGACTTGAGATGATTCACCTTTTTATAACATGGCGCGATTATCCTGCTGGAAGTAGCCATCAGAAGACAGGCGACTGTGGTCATAAGGACATAGGTCAGCATGCTAAATTGGTTTTAAGTGGCCCAAAGTTAATGGCAATAAATATCCCAAATAGATGGTAGAAAATAGATCAGGCTCAGTATAGCCTAATTATAGACTCTTACATTTTAGCTTGAATTGATTTATTTAATTAAAGTACACCTGGAATTACCGTGTACAAAATGTTATGTAAAAATACACAAAATAATTTACTTCAAAAAATTAGTTTTAATCAGAATCAGTTATTTGTAATGGTTAATTTTTTTTTTTAGATTTCCACTTTTTTTTTTTGTTATTGAATATATAAGAAAACAATAACAATATCAAATAACAAGTCAATAACAAATATTTCAATACAAGAAGAAATATCCACAACTCCTGCTTTTGAAAAATAAAAATTAAATGCACAGGCTGAACAAAGTATAAAATAAAATAAATAAAAATAAAATAAAATAATAATAGTAGTTGAAGTAAATTAATCAGTGGGGACTACCAACTGAAATCTTCAATTAACTCAAACAATTTAATTGCATTTAAATTCTCTGCATCTCAGACATCTTGAAAAGGGAAAGTTCATTTTGAGGAGCAGAGATTGGGAGGGAGCATTTTGCATAGCGACATTTATGGATATAATACTTTGCTGACGCAAATTATTAGAATATTGATTAAAAATTCCAAATTTTTTTGAAATAAAATCTAAATTTATTGTTTTAGTTTTTGGGAATATATACAAACTATGCTCTAATTTCTAGATACCGATCTGTTTTTACTATAATTTAATTTGACAAACCGGGTCTTCTCTACATTCTTTTTTCTGTTTGGTGCGATTGCAATAGCGGGTCTTGATCTGGACGGACCGGAGGGGAGCAAAAGATAGCTCAGCTCCGTATTTTGACGGTGAAGGACGGAGAAGACGTACGTGGGCGGTGACGAGCGGAGGATGTGGAACAGCTCTCATTGATTTACATGACAGACAAGTACTCCGTACGCGAGCGGGGCGGAGCGCTGCCGGAGTATGTGGAATCTGGGGGTAAAGGAGGACAAATACACGTCCGGCTGGGTGCAGCGCCGGACGCCGGACAGTGCAATGAAAATCCGGACTGTCCGCCCTAAAGCCGGACATCTGGCCACCCTACAATGGGGATATTCACTCTCCACATTTGAACCATCCCCTTGGGTAGCAGTGGGCTGCCATTGTGTGGCTTCATGCTAAAATGTCCAGGAACTCAGATCCTGTCAACCCTTCATTAACCCCACTTATAAACTGCTAATTGTAATTTTTTGAAATCCCTGTTCAGTGGCATTTTATTCAAACTTAATTTACTCTGGTAAAATGTTTTATTATGGTATTTTAAACTACTAATTTCCGTGGCATACCTCTGTATATCCCTTATCGTTTTCAATTTAATCCCATATGATATGTTATCTAAATAAGATTTCAATTACATTCAATTCAATTCAAAAATACCTTATTAATCCAATAGAAATTAAGTTGCAGTCAAACTGTCAAGGCAGTTTGTCATTCTACTTCTTCTGATGCTGCTTTTGCAGCTGCCTCTACTCAGTACATAGCAATGGCTTTTTTCTGTCACACAGAAGTCAACAGTTGTCCCCTTTACTTCTCTATAGCAATAAATGTACCTATTGGATGCTTTTTGTGTAGTAAACCTGTTAATTATAAACATGCGTACAGGCCATATATTTGGATTAAAGAAAAAAAATGACATCCTGAATTTTTTTTCCCTCTCTGGAGTCTTTTTGCAGATTCTTTTCTGTGTATTATTTATACTTTTTATGTTTCATTCTGCTTCATTAAACATGACGTGATTTATGGAATTTCTAGTTTAAGGTTCTCTGAAGGTGTGAATTTCTTGTGTTTTTTCTAAAACTACAGTGTTAATTAAATGTTTTCATTGGGAAATGTTTTTATAAATGTTTTTGTACTAAGGAGCTGTTAGATATTCACCTTTTCCGTTCTTTATGAAATCTCTTCTTGTTTTATTTTATTCAAGAAGCGAAACCTCAAAAGAAAATTTTGAACCAAATTACTGGAAGGGGTGGCCTCTATCCCCACACACAGGCATTTAGGCAGTCAGCACCCCATATGACTTTGAGAGGGTTTACAAAGACCTCATCCGGTCACACTCTTCGAGGGGAGAGACAGAGATAGCATCCATCAGCCACTTCACCTGTGTCTAATGGCTCACCGCAGACAAAGCCATGTTTGCCTGAGTGTTTGATGTCGATACCACATGCCCAGCTACTCTTTTATGTCAGAATATCAGCAAGCAGCAGAGGGGGCAAGGGCTCACAAATGGATTTTTCTAATCCACTTGTTTGCTGGGAGTTCTTTCAAGCCTGGAGTTTTTTGAAGCCTGCCGAAAAATGTACTTAAACACAAGCATTCCCTAAGACTTCTATCATCCTCCCCCTGCCACAGCTGTCACTGTCCTTTCTTGACTGTCTAAAAATGTTTAACGAAAGAAAGGCAGAGAGGAAAAAGATATAACAACAGAAAACAAGGACATCTCAAAAACGTAAAATAATGAGATGTCTAACACTGCAAACTGTAATTGTTCATTGCATTTATTCTTGCCCATTTGAATGTAGCCATGATGCTTTCAAAGATATTGAGTGAGATTGCCTAAAAAAATTTTCAGGTTCAGCCTTTAAAAATTAGCCCAAGATCAGTGTTGTGATTCAATAGGACCCAGTTTCAATGCACTGACAGGGTACACAAGACAATGCGATAAAGAGATGAGCAGAGTTCTGGTGCAACTTACAGCTAAATAAAACTGGATTTTGAATGTACAGTTAGAATGACATATACTGAAATGTTTCTAGGGGCTGTATGCAACTTCCTTCAGGATGGGGTCCAGCACTTTATCACACTGAACTCAATAAACATGGAACTGTTTTGTCAGCCTCTAAAACACCCCTGGTGATGTTTGCAATGCAAAGCCTGCCTGGATTGTGCTTCTCTTTAAATGACTGATAAGATGACCTGTTCAACTTTTACCTCCTCATGAACCCTAGCTTCTGGCAGTTTTGAGTGTCTTAAATGATTAGAATGCCGACAAGCTTGAAATTTGTGGGGAGTCCAGTCAGCTCTATGTGTCGCTTATCAAACATTTTTAAGGATAAGTTTTCTATCTGGAGCTGCAACACATCAGTCTATAATTCAGTCCAATAGGAAACTGTCATTCATTTCCCCTTTATTTCAGTCCAATGTAATTCCTGCTCTGATAAATTCACTGGCCCAGAGTATTGACAAATAGTGCTGTGCTTCGGATCGATTTTTCTTTATTAAAAACATTTTAATCTTCTAATGTGAAAATACCTTCCCACCCCCAAACTGTTATCTGTCAGACACTGATAATTAGTTTGATGAAGAATGGCTCAGTGATGATTACCCTTTTATTGTTTTGCAATAGATTGTTGATATTTTTGTTGTTTCCCGGCTTGCCTTAATTGAAAAAATTGGTCTTCACAAGTAAAACACACCACCCGTTTTTTTCTCCTTCGAAAGTGCTTATCCGTCTGAGCAAGCCTGAAGATAAGATGGATGGAGTGAGTGACTGCAGCAAATATGGTGGGTGACATGAAAGAACGCAGTGAAGCGGACTTTACCCCCTGGACTACAGTATAATTCAAGAGTCTCTGTTTCCATGAGTTGCAATAGGTGGAAGGCTTCCTTGTTGCTGCTACTTTTCTCTGAAAAAAGAAACTATCATCACATTTTTTTTCTCTTCAAAAGCCTAGCCGAAAGGTGGCAAAAAAAAAAAAAGAAAAAAAACTGCCCTCACTGTTTAGGCTCCTTTGACATATCTTCATTTCCTGCAGCTCTGCCTTCTCCCAGCTAAAGCACCAGTCAATATTCAACCTGCATCTCTCGACATGCTGTTTGTTTTAATGGGTTTAGTTGACAGGTGGTCAGAGCTGGCATTCTCGTGTTTTAAAGAAGTCATCCAATAGGTCTCTGGAGCAGAGTTGTCATCATCTAAGGCAAAGCTATTCAAACAGAACTCACTAAGCCCCTCGCATTCAACAACAGATATTAACCCAAAGTAAAAGCTCTTTAGATTAAAAGGCTTAGCTGAGAAAGGAGAAAACAGAATCCATGAGGTATTGACAAATACAAATCCATCTTGATCCTCTGAAAATAATAGGTTTTTTTTCACTTAGTATACTGTACGTGCTAGGTATATAAATATTTTAATGCTTATTTGGATGGGTTGTAAACATTGTTTTTGTTTTAACTTTTAAAAGCACAAAACCGCTTTATAGTAGGTTCACAAATTAATATTTAGCCGGCATTTATCTAAAGCAGGAAGCAAAACCATTATTACTAAACTGACATGTCTATGTACTGTAAGAACAACTTGCCTGATATGCTGGTGAAGATTCTTAGTCATCCAAGTAAATAATCATTCCAAAAAAGTTTAAAAAGTTAAAAAATTGCCTGATAGTTATACGTTCATTAAAACCTTTCTCCGTGACTGATTGCAGCTCTAATTGCTGTTTATTACAGCCATGTGGGACAAATTTAATGGACGACGATGTACAATGACATTACACTTTCAATTGCCTGGTTAATATGTTGAAACCAAACGGAAAGTCTAATTTCCTTTTTCAAACTTTTAAACGCCTTCTAAAAATTCGCGATTTTGGTTGATGGAAACATGTCTAGTGGCAATTAGCCATTACTGGAGTTCCCAGTGCTTGAATATTAAAGTTTTCTTTTTAAAACAACAAAGGAAGACCTGGTTTGTAGACTGATAAAAATAAATGCTTTCAATTGGAAAAAAAAAAACCTTAACCTAAAGCGAAAAACTAAATCAACCACTTGAGGCCTCACATTTATATGTGCATGTATATATACAAAAATGTAGTTTTTTGCTTTTAAATAGTTGTCAGATTGATTTTATACTTTCTATGTTTTTGAAATAAAAACAAATGTAGGTATATTACAAAGTTGGGAAAACATGTATTACAGTCAATATCCTGGGCTTTCAATTCACAAGAACGCGAAAGTACAGACTTAAAGTCCTCACCACGCATGTTCTTGAGAAGAACACAGGAAAGTGTGGACAGGAGCACACTGCTAAATATGGGTCAATCGAACAGAAGCCTACTAATGATTCCACCACACGCCGGTTCTTCTGGGGTTGCATTTCGCCTCCTGTCATTAATAATTTCTAGATAATATGTTGGCCAAAAATTATCAGTCAATCCAAGTCATAGCCATTCCAAAAAGTTAAAAAGCCAATCCAATGGACTTTGTTTCCAAGTTTGAAGATGTTTTGCTTCCATCCAGGAGACTTTTAAAATTTAAAATATCAGAATTACCCAAAAGAAGTATTTCACTTAGCAGATCATTACATAGACAGTGCGCTGTTATAAATTTTAAAGAATCTATTTCAATGTTTCTTCCCGTGTCGCTTGAGCAGCCCCTGCTTGAGGACAAAAGTTTAGCTTGGGTCCACTTTCAAAGGTTGATGATCTTTAAGGATGGGTTGCTAGTTCTCACGCATTGCCTTAGATAATGAAGCCCCTTTTTCTAAAAAAGGAAAACTTTAAAAATAGAAAGCTGGCTTCTTTTGGTTTAATGCAGAGGGTGTGCACTCTGGAAGAGCAAATGCCAGGAAACTGAGAGAAAACGCACCTACATGCCTACAGGAATCCTACCTTGTCTGGAAAAATAGTCTACTGCTGTATAAGAGGACCCTTGGTAAAGCAAGATAAGCATATTTCTCCTCATTCATAGAAGAAAATAAGAATAATCCTAGATATCTTTTAATACAGTTGCCAAACCCTCACCTAGAGCCATAACTGCTGAACTGTCCATACCACCTGTTTTTAGCAGTAATGATGTTATGGCATTCTAATAAATAACATTGATTTTTATTATAAATAAGATCATAAGCACTCCCTCTAACCATGATTGGTTTATCTTTTGAAGGTGAGGCTGCATCTGAGGTAGCCATATAATCTTGAACCGGTCTAGGACTGCTTTGACCCAGTTGAATCTTTAACGTTAGCAAAACTATTGTCTTCATTTAAGCCTTAATTTGTATGTTAGATCCAGTTCCAACCAGGTTATTTAAGGAGGTATTCCCTTTGATCTCCTCCAGCATTTTAGATGTGATTAATCTCTCCCTGTTACAGGGATATTGTATGTACCAAAGGGGCTTTTAAGGTTGCTGTAATTAAACCTTTACACAAAAACCATCTGTTGACCCAGATGACTTTGTCAATTATAGATTCAATCTTTCCTTTTCTTATCTTAAATTCTTGAAAAAGTAGATAAACAAGTGTGTGATCACTACACCATAATTAACTTTTTGAAGAGTTTGTAGTCTGGCTATAGAGCTCAACATAGCACTGAAAAAGCACTGGTGGAAAATCACTAATGACATTCTCATAGCTCAGATATTAGACTTGTATCTGTATTTGTCCTGTTAGGATCTCAGTGCTGCATTTGATAAGAGATAATCATAATATTCCTTTAAAAAGACTGGAATATTTTGTAGGAATTAAAGGAACAGCACTAGGCTGGTTTAAATCGTATCTATCTGACCCATTTCAGTTTGTTCACGCTAATGATAAATCTTCCTATGCTCAGGTGTGACCTGTGGAGTACCAATGGATCAGGCATGTCTTGAAGACATAAAAACCTGGATGACTCTTAACTTTCTCCTCCTGAATGCAGACCAAACAAAAGTTTTTGGATGGGATTAAGTTGATCTCAGATAACAAAGTAATTTTTTTTTCATCAGGACCTGTCATTAAAATCCCATATCAAAGAGGTTTATAGAATTTCCTTCTTTCATCTGCAGAACATTGCACAAAATAGAATTATCCTGTCCAGAGGTGATGCTGAGAAACTAGTCCATGCATTTGTCATTTCAAGGCTGGACTATAGTATTTCTTTACTATCAGGAAGTCCACAAACTGTAGTTAAAAGCCTTCGGCTGATCCAAAATGCTGCAGCCAGAATTATTAAAATTAAAAAGAGAGCTCATATCTTTACATCCTATCTTCTCTTTATTGGCTTCCTATTAAATCCAGAATATAATTTAAAATCCTCCTTCTCACATATAAAGCCTTAAATGGCCAAACTCCATCTTATATCAGATATATGATTGTTCCTTATGTTCCTAACTGAACACTTCGCTGAATCTGCAGGTTCACTAGTGGTTCCTAGAATTTCTAAAAAGTAGAATGGGAGGCAGATCTTTTAGTTATCAGGCTCCTCTCCTGTGGAACCAACTACCAGTTTTAAGTCTGTGAGGCAGACACAGATTGTCTACTTTAGGGTTAAGACGTGCTCCTATTTGACAGCTTATAAAGGGGAGAAAGTGTAACAACTGCACAGAGTGAATGCACATGCTATCTTCGCGAAAATTTCAATACTTTTGTCCAAAAGATCGCTGGAGATAAACGTGAAGGCATCCTCCAAGGAATACGTGGTTTTGCACAAAGGCTAGATGTATCTGCATCATTATCATAAGATCCAACAAGTTTTACGACAGGATTAAAAGGTTGAAATAATAATATTTTTTAAAATATATAATTATAATTTTGATGACTTGTGATTTAAATCCCATTCAGCCAGCTATTAAAAACATTTTTAAATTTAGTTTGAAGGACTTAAAACACTCAAAAATCTATTTTATCAGAGGACCCTTTATCAGGATGTTGTGAAGGCAAATTAAAAATTTCCTCTTACAAAAGTATGCATACCTGATATTAATCCCAAGAAAAACAGATGATATAACAGGTAGGGGTATTTTTTGGTATTACGCAATGTTTTTTAATGTTATGCCTAAAGAGAACTATTTTAATTAAATGGTGAAAAACAGCTCACATAAATAAAGAAATTGAGAGAGTAGAGAATACTTGAAAAACCTTCATTTCACTAATGATAACACTTATATATGTTAGACCAACAACTTTATTTTTTGCTGTTTTTATTAAGGATTAAGTTAAACAATGATGAAAACAAAACATTGTTTTCTTCCAAAATAATCCATTGTTGAAATTATATTTAAAGTCCATTGGTGATCTAATGTGCTCTTGAACACCCATCTATAAACATTTACAGTTACTTCTAAATAATAAAGAAATCCATGCACTACAACAAGAGTTTACACACCTATGATAAAAATATAGGTTAGAAACTATATCAAATTCTTTTTAAAACCATTTTACTCTTTAACATGACACATGTTCTATTAATTCCAATGAATAAATATTTTATATATTTAATAAATGGGGTAACACTATCTGAAACACACAACCTAAACTCAAATTTTGCTGAAACAACCTTGAGTTGAATTAAATTTTTAGTTTTGCCCCAACCCAACATCTTGTCTTAGCATCTTGTTTGTTTTTTTTTCCAAAAGGAATCCATCAGCTTTAATGATTAAATTAAAAGCAAAAGGATGTGAGAAATGACAAAAAGAAAATGCATTAAGTCAGAATAAATGATCACCGCTAATGCACCAAGAAATTACACACCAAAAATTTATTTGACAATATGCAAAATCTGATTACACATAGGGCCTCTTTTTAGCACAATTTTATAACTTTTAAAGGTCACTTAAATTAGCTCTGGTGCTTTTCGCCTTTTGAACAGGATAGCGTGAATCAATTTATTTGATGTTCTTCCTTGCTACTTTAAGCATTTCGCATTTTCCTAATTAGCTAACTTTGAGTTTGCTTGTACATTTTGTCCTCTCCCCTACCCTCAATGTCAGGGCATTACATATTTACATTGACTAATGACCTGGGTTGACAAGAGACAGATATACATGGAGAGTAATGATTCGCACTCAGAGGGTGCTGTGGTGAGGGCCGGACATCTCAGTCTGTGTCCTTTAATAGGGCCTGTCTCCAGTGATTAGGGATTGTTGACAGTGGATGTGTTAGTGCCAAGCGCCAGATGGAGCGCTCTGTTTCTTTCCTCCATTTATTATCACCACCTCAATCTGCACTTAATAGTAGCCCCGCCACACAAAATTATAAATGAACACTTACACACACGCACACAGATGCTCATTTTTACACACATATGTATGCGGACATATTTTTTGCTCATTATGTCAAATATCAGAAAGTGAAAGAAACACTGTCACGTCATGGGGGGAGAACTTAGCTGTCTCTCCTCCCACGCCTTCTGCAAACTTCTGGGTCTCAGGGGCACACTGGCAATCACACTCCAGCTCTCTCATCATTACACCCTGGTTCACTGCACAGCATCAGTACATTCTCTCCTAGAACCAGGCTGCATTCAAACCAATTACGCTGTCATCTCCATTTTCTCATCTTTGAGCTTGCTGGCTTTTCAGAGAATAGTTTTTTCATGTCACTTTTACAATGGTGTATAGACCGGAAACCTTTTTTTTTTCTTTAATTAATCAACGGTGCCTCTTTTCTTTCTTTTGCTAAAAAGAAGGAAAAAAAAGATCAGACCTTGAACTGATTGTAAAAGAGAAATAGCAATGTTTGAGTTGTTCTCCCTTCGACATAGACAGAAAATCTTATTCCCTTTGTTTGGATCATAAACCTAAGTATGATTCTTTCATGTTTGGGGTCATGATCTCCTCCCTTCCTTGTGTCTCTTAAGATCAAATCTAAGTACCTTCAGGGTTTCTGATTCACAACAGCTGCAATATTTAATTGACCTGCACCTACACAAACTTCACATTTATAATCCAGAAGGAAATGCATGCTGAATAACCAAATCTTCCTCTGGGCACTGATGGCTAAATTAATTCATATGAGAGTCAAGGGTAACTAATGGACAACATGGAAAGATAACACAATAAGAGCCCCTGTACTTCTTACTATTTCAAACACTCAAGTCTTATATTTTAATATATTCCTTTAAATGTGTGCTCATCCCCACGCAAAGAGTGAGAACCTAATGGAAGCCTAATTCACAGTGTAAGCCATTATGTAAGAACCGTTTCCAGTTAAGCTACCATGAAAGCCAATCAAAGCATAGCCATCAGAATTTCGGAGTGCCTTTTTTTTTAACAATGTGTCCTCTTAAAATCTGCAATTAATAATTGGAGTTAATAACAGACTGAACTGATCATGACCTATGCTGTGTTGCTTGTGCCCTGAGAAAAGAGTGATGCAGATGTACCACACAGGATGCTCTCACCAAGATTGACTCACTGTCTTGATGAAACAAGAGAGGCTATTTTAGCCTGGAATTAAATATCTCATCAGCATTATTAAGAAACACAACAAAGAAACCAAGCATACTTCTAAGGTGGATCTGTTGAAGTTATTTTAACAGTAGACCTTGTCGCTCAAAAGCTATCAAAGATCTAAAAAATGTATCGTACTTTTCTTGTTATCCATCATATGTAGTCATTAACCTTGGTCTCATGGCATCCATACACAACTTGTCCTTTGTCATCAATCACTCTGTCCTATGAAACAACACAAAAAAACTTCACAGTTAAATGCCACACTGGATCAAACAAGAATAGGAAGCATAAGAAATCAAAGCAGAAAGAGTGGACGGCCAGCTGCTGCTCATCAGATCAGCTGAATCGCCAAAGCTCCCAAGTGCACAAGTCTTTTGTGGTTGATACAAGCTGGCACATGTGCCCACATGCTCTGGCCTTAATCGGCTATGATTATAACTAATGGCTGTATTGATGTACATTTTCCCCACAGCAGGACACTGCAGTTAGGATCAAGGGAATTCAGTATCTCCTCAGGCAGTCCGCAAACCCTCCTTCTCTGGTGTTGCTTTTAAGCAAGCAAATCATTTACGACATTCACAAGCCAGATTGTGCTACATTTGAATTGTATCTGACAATTTTTTTGAGAACTAGAATTGTTAAAACATGAAAATTTAAATATCTTTTAGGGTTTGAGACTTTGATCTAGAGGTGAAAGTGTGAATTCGAGTTTATAATGAGCATGTTGTAAATTGTAAACATTAAACGTTAACAAAAATGTTGATCAAAGGTTTAGAAGAATGTAAATGGTTTCCTGAGTGGTACAAAGAGTCAGAAGATCCAATGAGTAAAATTATACTTCAATACTTTAAATTAAAAACATAAAAGGCCTGCAAAAGCACAACAATTGAAAAGTGTTGGATGAATGTCCACTTAGCGTCTTTGTCCAGAAGTCTCCAAAATCAAATCCATTGCAACAACCATTGAAACCAAATAGATATTTATCTATATGTAAAAACAACAAGTTTAGCCAAACTCACCTTGAAGGCAGTATCCCAATCATGAACTATTGCCATATGGTAGCGCTTATGCTTGGAAATGTTTTCCACAGTAAGAGAAGTGATCAGGAGACATATTGCTAAAGGGCACAATGAAAGAAATTGTTTAGATTGTGAGACTTTAGACAAATTTACTCTTTTTGCAGGTCAATAAAAATAACAAAGAATCCAAACTCCAGAAATATAGCCAGAGCAAATTAGCAAATGGAATAAAAAGGTCAAGTCAGAATTCAGACTGCAGTTATATAAAAAAAAAAAAAAAAAGATTAGTACTATTCTATTCAAACCTGATCTTCATCCAGTATAAAGTAATTCCAAAAAGACAATTAGGTAAAAGTAAGTTCCAATTTGTAAAGTTGGAAGACATTTAAAACACATGCTAGATTTTTGGCTATACTTTACAGCCATGTGACTCAGTCTGAAACTTTTCAGATTTTTTATTGTAAAAAAAAACAAAAACCCATGAATCCCTTTTTAGTTCTTGTTTTATATAGTTTTTCTTTTCACATTATGTTTGGGTTGATAAAGCATAAGACATGCACTGAAGTTTATGGTTGGCAAAGTGTTCTGGGTTAGGAATACTTTCAAGCCCTTTCTGTATGAGAGAGAATAGTCTTTCAAACTGAAAGTTAAAATGTTTTATAAAAATAAGTAAGGCCATGAAACAAATACAATGAAAAGTGCAGTTTGTCAGCCCCTTAAACTGAGCTATAAATACTTAAAACTTTGTGCACAAAAGTAAAACAAAGCTGTTTCTACCAGTATGTCATGCTGCAGTGGCAAAGGTTTAGAAATTTTGATCATCCCTGAGTTACAAGAGTTGAATACCACTTTTTTCCTGAAGAAAATGAAAAATTAACTGGTTAAAAGCTGCAAACACCCCTGATGACAGGTTAATCACACTGAAACAACCAAGTTTGCCTCAACATGAGGGAATATTGCCTCATCTTTTTCTTTTCTCACTCTGCAGGCCATTCTGTGTTGAACTGATGTTTTTGAAGTTTTGTTTTTTATGTTGAAACGCCCATAAAACATTTTCACTCTGAAGCTTGTGCATACTAACCTGAGCAGGTGAAATATATATATGCAGACATTTGCTGTAAAGATTTCAGCTTTATCTAATTACAGTTGGTTGCATTATTCATCAGCCAGGTCCTGCCCATGGCAAAAATTCTTCCACCCTGCAGTTTTCCAAGACATTTTTAAATTGTTTGTATGGCTTGAATAAATCTGTTATCTCTATCCTTTGTAGACCTTACCTTACGAATGATCTGTCCAGGTACGTGAAAGCACATTATGATCACAATATAATTTAATTTGGCAAAATGGTTTTATAAAGAGTAAACTTTTCCCTAAATAAAAAAGTTTTAGTGTTTAAATTCAGCTGTAACTCATTCCAGACGTAGTATATTCATAAAACCCATCCTCACATGTGTACACATTGTGCCCATCAAGTCAAGTCACATCTCCATGGAAACTGAATAGAATAAAGAGACTGCCTTAATCACTTGATAAGTAGCACAAACTCTGCTCTCGCCTGGCCAAAGACATTCCCTATCCAAAATGATTTCAAAATCGGCCTATGTGAAGTCCTTTTCATTCTATTACCATGAGTTAATCATGGCACATCTGAGTGCGCCTCCAGTAGTGTTAATTAAAAATAGTGTGTAAAGTCCCAGCCTTTTCTAATAGAGCTGAGAATAGCTCATTATTTTTTCATGATGATTTTTATATTAAACCACAGGTAGCAATACTATATATACTGAACAATTACCATAAATCAGTGTTATGGAAGAGCCGTAGCCTTTTACTTTTATAGGTAAGGCTGTATAACTGGGCAAAAAATCCCCCAAAAAAAACAATAAAAAATTAAACCTATTAATTCTACTTATTGTAAGATCAGGTATAAAACAGAAAGTTTAAACTTTTATCCACTTATTCATTCTTTAAACAGATTTTTATTTATTCATGATTGCTGTAACTGAACTGATCTAGATAAGTCCTAGCTTAAAAATCTAGAAAATGAAAAATTGAGATAGAGGAAGGTGTTAAAAATGAAAAAAACAAAAAAAAAACATCTACCCATATCAAATCCAAATTTGCAATAAAATGTAGATTTCATGAGAGCTAACAGTTATTGAAATAAAATCGACTGCATACTGGATCAGTGTTATAACATATATTGGTGTCACAGATTGAATGTTGTTTTATTGTTTGTGACGCACTTTCTGTATGGAGTTGTTATTCTAAAGCACATCTGTAAAAGTCAAGGCACACAGGCCAGATCTGTTCATCCATGGCCCCCTGGGTGATGATCTTGTGTTGCACAGACCAACATTACATTTGCAGGTTTGCTTCCCGACAGACAGACAGACAGACAGACAGACAGACAGACAGACAGACAGACAGA
>JAGKQL010004005.1:0-16490 GCA_018398635.1 Cyprinodon brontotheroides | reverse complement strand
GGTCCAAAGACTATAACTTCTGTTTTGTCTGCATTCAGAAGCAGAAAGTTAAGAGTCATCCAGGTTTTTATGTCTTCAAGACATGCCTGTAATCTATGTAATGGGTTAGCTTCATCTGGATTATAGACAGATATAGCTGGGTATCATCAGCATAACAGTGGAAATTAATCCCATGCTGTCTAATAATTCTACCGATTGGGAGCATGTATAAAGTAAAGAGAATTGGTCCTAGCACTGATCCCTGTGGTACTCCACAGGTAATCTTTGAGCATGAGGAAGATCTATCATTAACATGAACAAACTGAATTCGATCAGATAGATCAGATTTAAACCAGTCTAGAGCTGTTCCTTTAATTCCAACAAAATATTCAAGTCTTTCTAAAAGAATATTATGGTCAACTGGATCAAATGCAGCACTGAGATCCAACAGGACGAGCACAGATACAAGTCCATTATCTGAGGCCATGAGAATATCATTAGTGACTTTCACCAGAGCTGTTTCAGTGCTATGATGAGCTCTAAAGCCAGACTGAAACTCTTCAAAAAGAGTTTATTTATGGTGGAAGTGATCGCACACTTGTTTAGCAACTACTTTCTCAAGGATTTTCTATAAGAAAGGAAGATTGGATATAGGTCTATAATTGACCAAGTCATATGGGTCAAGAGACGGTTTCTTAAGCAGAGGTTTAATTCCAGCAACCTTAAAAGCTTTAGGTACATATCCCTGTAACTGTCTCTGCTTCTGTCTCCTTGAACCCATGGATGTTAAAATCTCCCACTATGATGACCCTGTCAGTTTTTAATACCAAATCAGAAAGGAACTCTGAAAACTCATCTAAAAATTCAGAGTAAAGACGTGGTGGACGATACATAAAGTTACAAAAAGAAGAGGTTTTCTTGACTTGAAATTTGGATCAGGAAAATTAAGGATTAAATGTTCAAAAGAGTTGTAGGTATTAACTGTTTTTGGGAGTAATCAGTAAAATCAGACTGAAAGATTGTTGCTACTCCTCCTCCCGGCACCCAGAACTTCTGGGTATGTGAAAATTTAAATAATAGCTTGAAGGAGTTGCCTCATTTATGCTCACGTAATCTTTGATGATTTTTGCCACAGCTTGTGGGGAGCTGGAGCCTGGGCATTCTTCAATGTCCGCTATGCGGATATTGGACCCTCTCATTCTCCCCTCTAGATCTTCACATTTATCTTTCAGCGTTGCCATTTCCTTCTGTAAGCTGCTTACAGTAGACTGTAATGAAGTGACTTCGTCTGACCACGTTGATAGGCCACCCTTTATGTCCAAGATGCCTGTCTTTATAATATCCACTTCAGTTTGTATGGTCTTTGAGCTGTTAGCAATTTCGGAACGGACTGCTAGCAGTTCGGCTTTTATAGCTTGAAAATCTTCTGCTAATGCGCCTTTAAGTTCAACTCTTATCACTGTAGAAGCAGTTTTATTGTCTTATATCAGAATCAGAAATCAGAATCAGAATATATCCTTAAACATGGCCCTACACTTACTTAGCAACCAAACTTAAAGGTCAGTTTGAGTCTCAGTAACACCATGGTCTCCAAGGCTGCATGAGGGGGTTTGGCAAAAACAAAGAACATCTGTATAAACATTTCTTGAGGGTCGCAGTGACTTTGGCCTTAAATCAGCACCGCGTGAATTCCAGTAAGATGTCGACACAATATTCCTGTGCATGTGCAGTTCACATTAATGCAATGCCGAAACTATAAAAGGCCGCCCAGACTGGATTAAAGGTGGGGGAATTAACTGAGACGAGACGATGCATTGCTGAATGTATGAAGTTTTAAGACAACTGTATGAATTCGGTTTTGTAAATAAATGTTCCCCCACTCCAGGTGACAGAATTATGTCAATCGTCAGCCTTCTTTCTGTCATAAGACAATTCTACCAATATGAGCTTCCACAATTGGTGCATTTTGGCCGTATTGAATTGTATCAGGACCTCCCGGGTGAAAACAAGGAAAAACTAAGAGGAAAAAGGAGAGGTGAGTTTAAATTTACCCTCCTATTTAGTATAGGCAGAAAGCTATTACTGGTCACTGAATTCATTTAAGCGATTCACCTTTCTGTCACCGGATGTGCTGCAGCATAAATTGGCATCTTGAGATAAATTTAGCTGTCCAGACCTGGCTCAGATTATGGAATCATTAACAGTAATCTGCTGAAGCAAGATTGCACCATAACGTTAGAATTTGGTGGAAACTAGCGGTCACGGATTATAATTGATGTATCATTATGAATGATGCAACTATTAATGAATAGCTAACCCTAGTGACGAATTAAGTTTTGTAGAAAATATGTCTCTGAGTTGCAGGTCGACTGAGCCTGAAGGGATGTTGTTGTTGAAAAATAGGCCTGAGTCCAGAGGGACTGTATTGAGATCTCGTATGTTGTTGTTGTTTATCTCCGGAGAAAGAAGCAACAGAGAGCAGCACTGACAAAAGAAACAAGTAACATGTAAGAAACCCCAGGCAAGGAAACCTGAAATTAAAAAACCTGACCAAGCTAAGACTGAAAACTTACCTTCTCCCAGCCGTACCAGTACAATGCCCAAGCCCTGGTATTGTTTCTGCTGTGGGAAAGATGGGCATATCGTAGCCACTTGTGAGTCAGACCCAAACCCTGCCCTTGTAGCTGCCAAACAAAAAGAACTGAGGGTGAAAAGGCAGATTTGGGATAGTGAACATACCCCATCCACTTTAAACTGAAATCTGCCCCTGTTGCGGGACAAACAGAGGGTAATTCTGAGTCAATTCGTCCCACGAAGTTCAAACAAAAGGCTTGAGCTAAAAAGCATGTCGACATGAAATCACAGTCTAAAACAGATTCCTGTAATCTTCCTAATGGTTTGATTGGCACAAAAAGTACAGCACAAGTGGATATTGATGGTCATACGGTGAGTTGTTTATTAGATACCGGTTCCCAAGTGACCACTGTTCCTGAGTCCTACTGTAGTAGCAGTTTTATTGGCTTATATCAGAATCAGAAATCAGAATCAGAATATATCCTACAACATGTCCCTACACTTACTTAGCAACCAAACGTAAAGGTCAGTTTTGAGTCTTAGTAACACCATGGTCTCCAAGGCTGCATGAGGGGGTTTGGCAAAAAGAGAGAACATCATGTATAAACATTCCTTGAGGGTCGCAGTGACCTTGACGCATATCTGCACACGTGGATTCCAGTAAGGTGTCGACAATATTCCGTTGTGCATGTGCGTACACATAGTGCAAAGATGAGACTATAAATGCTCTGTGGATTGGTATGTGAGTCGAGAACTTGCAAGAGAGAAAAGACAGATATCTTCTGTTCGGATGTTTCAGCGCTGTGTTACGTGTACTGAGGACAGCATGTCAATTTGATCTATAAAATAAATGCTTCTTCTCCGTCCTGGGGCAATCAGATGATCGACTGAAGGTGTCCTGATTTTTGAGATTCTACCATTGAAAGCCACCACACTACTACCGTCAGCACTTGTCTTCTTATGTGATTAAGCCTCTTTATGACCTATTAGAAGTTGAGGGAGCTAACGTTCAGTGTGTACCCTACTTAGGCTACATTGAAATGCAAGTCACTTTCCCAAAAGACTTCCTTGGTATCGAAGCTGAGGTGCCAACACTTGCCTTAGTTGTCCCTGATATACGTGCAGCTTCTCAGTCCTTGGTGTTAATAGGAACAAACACACTAGATGTACTATACGAGCTGTACTCCGATGCATGTTCCGAACTGCAGCCAGCCAGGTCACATGGCTATAGGGCTGTGTTAAAGGTTCTGGAGTCGAGGCACAAGCAGTCCAAAGATAGTAGCCTTGGTTTAGTGACATTGCATGACAGAGAACCCAAGTTGATTCCTGCCGGCCAAACAGTTGTTCTAGATGGCGCAGTAGCTGTTTTGGATAGTTGCAGTGAAGGGTCTGTTCTATTAGAGCACCCTTTAGTGTCAACCTTACCTGGTGGTATCCTTGTGAAACCTCGTCTAATAGATTTACCTGAAAGAGCACCTTTCCTTGTTCCAGTTGTACTTACCAATGAATCCGAACATGATGTGACAATCCTGCAAAAGTGTGTCATTGGAGAAATCAGCGCTTATCAAATAGTCATATCTCAAGAACATTCAGTCAGAGCTCCAGAACAAAAGTCCAATCTAACTTTCAATTTTGACTCCTCTCCCATTAGTGCTGAATGGAAAAAGCGCATAACAGAAAAACTAAGTCAAATGCCAGAAGTTTTTGCTCAAAATGATCTCGATTTTGGAAAAACGGATCAGGTTAAGCACACAATCAAACTTTCAGATGAGACACCGTTCAAACACAGAGCACGACCCATACATCCAAACGACCTGGATGCGGTCCGTAAGCATCTAAAAGAGCTCCAACAAGCAGGCGTGATCCGAGAGTCTACTTCCCCTTTTTCTTCGCCTATTGTAATCGTACGAAAGAAAAACGGTGATGTGCGCCTTTGCATAGATTACAGAAAACTTAACATCCAGACTGTAAAAGATGCTTACGCCCTCCCAAACTTGGAGGAAACGTTTTCCACCCTGACAGGTTCACAGTGGTTCTCTGTCCTCGATTTAAAGTCGGGGTACTACCAAATTGAGGTAGAGGAGCTGGACAAGCCTAAAACAGCGTTTGTGTGTCCCATCGGGTTTTGGGAATTTAATAGAATGCCCCAAGACATTACAAACGCCCCCAGCAAGTTCCAACGCCTCATGGGGAAATGTATGGGTGATATGAATCTGCATGAGGTGATTGTGTCTCTTGATGATATTATCGTATTCTCCAAGACGCCTGAAGAACATGAGGCCCGCTTAATGAAAGTCCTTAATCGCTTAAAAGAATATGGCCTTAAACTCTCCCCTGAGAAATGTAAGTTTTTTCAAACTTCAATCAGATATCTTGGCCATATTGTGTCTAGTAAGGGAGTAGGACTAAAAACTTAACATCCAGGCTAGTTTCGTTAGCAATGGTTCAAATTCACTTTGTACTAAATCATACTTAATGGTTGAAGTTAAATCTGTCATGTAAAGTTGTTAAAAGTGTTTTTTTTCTGTGCTAGATTGTTATATTAGCATGTTTTTTTTCTTTCCCTCGTGCTGCCAACCTCATGTTGCACTGTGAATGTTAGTGTTATTTTCAAGTGCCTTATATGTATGCAGCTTATTTTTTTATACTTTTTGAGAGCTGTGATAGCCTATGTGTAATTTTTTACGCATTTTTGAGCTTTTCTAAAGTTAAAGTGTATTTACAGTACACTACAGAGATAATTGAAACTAATTACTACAGTATTACTAAATTTAAACTATTCAATTTAGTTTAATGGAATTAGCAATGAGAACTTTAAAATAATTTGAATTATATATATTGTTGTACAACTTGAAAAGTATTTGATTGTATTGTAAAGCAGTACAGTGCATAGTGTAATTTTTATTTTGACCTATTTCATAGGTCAGGTTTTTTTGAGAGGCCTGGATTTATGTAGAACAAGGATCTCCAGATCTGGATGGCGAGCCAAAGCCTGGAAGCGAACTACCCAGCGAACTGGTATTTGTGATCCGACTGGTCACAATCACACAAAGGAACATTGAAAGACTGAGACGAACATTGAAAGACGTTGAGAGACAAACACTTTAAGACTAGGGACAAATACTTTGGGGTTATTTTTTTTTTATATATATCAGGCGCGCTTTTGTTTTTTTTTCTTTTACTGTGCACATTTAAAATATTGCAATTAAATGCAATTTGTTCATATTTCTGGCATACATGTCCTTTGTTGCTACACCCTCCAGCTCCTACGAATCTAAAGTCTTCTGATTAGGCCCAGCTGTCCCTTCTTCAAGCTATATCAGTTCATGGTAGCTATATTGCCATCATTACATAGCCAAAAGGGTACAAGAAGCACCTTAAGTGCTACAATAGCCTCTTACATTTTAGCTTGAATTGATTTATTTAATTAAAGTACAAAGACCAAAACAGATCTTTAGCTGACAGAGCAATACATTTAGAGCAGTAATTATAAAAAAAAAAATTGCATTTAAGATAAAAAATAAAATGTTGTCTGTCAATATGCTCAATTCACAATTACTTAAGTGGAAAAGTTTCAAGAAATGAGTCTGATATGATTCACTTTATAACATGGCACATTATCCTGCTGGAAGTAGCCATCAGAAGATTGGTACACTGTGGTCATAAGGACATAAGGTCAGCAACAATGCTGAGGTAGGCTGCCTCATTTATTTGATGCTAAATTGGTATTAAGTGGCCCAAAGTGTGGCAATAAATATCCCCCAAATAGATGGTACAAATAGATCAGGCTCAGTATGACCTAATTATAGACTCTTACATTTTAGCTTGAATTGATTTATTTAATTAAAGTACGCTAGATTACTGTGTATGCCATTAGCAATGGCAAATGTTATGTAAAAAAATACACAAAATAATTTATTTCAAAAATTAGTTTTAATCAGAATCAGTTGGTAAAATGTGAATCAGAATCAGCAAGGTAAAATGTGCATTCCTTGCACAGTGCTCCTTGGGATTTTTAAAGCTTGGGAAATCTTTTTGTTTCCAAATCCAGCTTTAAACTTCTCCACAACAGTGTCTCGGACCTGTCTGATGTGTTCCTTGTTCTTCATGATGCTCTCTGCACTTTAAACAGACCTCTGAGGCGATCACAGAGCAGGTGCATTTATCGGGAGACTTGATTACACACAGGTGGATTCTATTTAGTATCATTTAGGTCGACATTGGATCATTCAGAGATCCTCACTGAACTTCTGGGGAGAGTTTGCTGCACTGAAAGTAAAAGGGGCCGATTCATTTTGCACACCCCACTCTTCAGTTTTTTATTTGTTAAAAAAGTTAAAAATATCCAATATATTTAATTACACTTCATGATTGGGTAAAACTAGTTGTTGATTCTTCACTAAAAAATGTTTATGTTCGATGCCTGAAATGTGGCAAGAGTTTGAGATTTTCAAGAGAGCAGATTATTTTTGCAGGGCAAACTGTAACTGGGCTGATATCTAAGGAGAGCTCTGACAGGGTTTCACTTGCCAATAACGTACATTTATAACATAAGTTTTAGTGGTTGTAGAAGTAATAGAAAACACAGATCTGGGAACTGGAATTCTAGCAGCACTCCTACATTATTCTCTACATTTTCTCTCCGTTGTCCTTTCTTTCACAGTAAATGGTATCGGCATCTCAGATATGTTAGATTTGTTTACCAAGCTTTCCTGTCTGACCCTTCAAAACAATCTACCATCAACAGCATTGTGTTGTAGAAGCTTTTATGCAAGAGCCTTTTTTTGGGAGTTTTTACAGCACATTTTGGAGTTTTTACGGCACTAGTGTCTCGTTTTTTTGGCAGTAGGCTGGCAGGAAAGGGGGTATGAGAGAGGGAGAGACATGCGGCCAAGGATTCGAACCCGGGTCATCCATGTCGAGGACTAAGGAATCTTTCTGTACATGGGTTTTGTGCGCTAAACACTGGGCAACCAAAGCACGCCCTTATGCAACAAACTTTTAAACAATTTTCCCAACATTTATGGAGAACAGCAAAGTTGCTCTTTTGTAGTTTTTATTATTTTCACCTATAAACATAGAAAAAGTCAGCAGCCTTTTGAAATGTTCTGTAGTATGGTATAAATCAAGATTCTCCAGAACATATCTCCAAAGCCTGCTATTTTCTGTAACACAAGTTGTGCTACCCACAGTAATTGCTGATAAAAAGTCTAAAGACTGTTTTAGAGTTTTCATATTTCTTTATGCTATTACTAGTTTTAAATCTGTGGTAAACCATTGTTTTACAGCAACTCCTCTCTCACATATACAATATTGCATCTTCTAATATGTTTCCTTAAAGATTGTTTAGGACAGGAAGCTACAAAAAGTTAAATGACCATAAACTCAATGTAAACCCCTAGCTATTATTATTTTATGTTTATGTTATTTATTTTATTTATATGTTTGTTTCCCTTGTTTTATTTTTATTTATTTTTTACAGTATATGTCTCATTTTTTTAAAGTTATAATGTCACCAACTGCTGTGTATCTTTGTTTGATGTTTGAATTACTCTGTATTGTTACACGGAATTGCCAATAAAGCAAAAAAAAAAAAAAAAAACATGATGACGCAGCTGTTCTCGCGAGTCCTTCCGTATAACAATGACCTCGTATGTGATTGGAGGAGCTATACTCAGAAGAACTTTATCTCCAGTTCCTTTGTTTGGATTTTGCTGGTACGTGATCAATGGCTGGACGACGTCTCATGTTCAACTCGCCCCCAACTCCTCTTGGACGCCGATGGCTTGTAAAGGAAGAAAATATTCTAACATAGTTAACTTTGGAAAAAGGTTGGCTTTTCATTTTCTTCCCTCTCCAGGTCCACCCGGCGAGCTGCGTTTGGTCACTATGAAAATCAGCAAGGCGTGTTGACATCACAGAATTACAGAGTTTAATCCAATATAAGACAATGCATACACTTAGAAATAAGACAATGCACAAACCTACACCAGAAACTGCAGAACAACAGAGACATACATTCCATTACCTGACATAGGAGGAAAGAAAGCAAAGACGTACAAGACATCTTTGGAGAGTTTGCAAGAGCAAAATCTGATCTTTTTCTTCTATTTAGAAAGCTTTATCCTCTTGTATCTAATCCATTCAAAAAGGGCTGGCCCTCGGTCCTCCAACCAAAAGCCATCTCTGACACTGCTAGGGCTTCCCCTTATTTACTGCAAACATCTGGGGTCATTTGCTTCTTTGTTTTAACAAGAAAAGGCGGAAAGCTTGTCCTGGCATCTAGAATTCTTAAAGTCATAAAACACAAGATAAGGTCAGTTGTGGAATGCTGGCCTCTTCCTGATTCAGTTTTCACAGCATCCCTGGTTGTTTATTCTGGAAGACTTTTGACCTTCTGTAAACCAAGCAGAAATCTCTCCTGCAGGCTTAAATAATGTTCGCCCCCAGGAGATACTAATTTCATGGCCTGGTGCTCTAAATACTTACCCCTCAATAGCCTAGTTTTAAATCATTAACACAACCTTGTTCAAAATTAAGAAATGTTCAAGTGAGAGTGTTTACACATGCCATAAGATTAACTGTAAAATAATAATTTTTCTTCAACAGTCCCTCTTTTGAGGTCTGAGACATACAGACCTCACAAATAAAATGATTAAGCCTTCTAATAGAGGAACCAAAAACTATTTAGTATACTAAAAAACTAAAACATTAGCCCAATTTTATAACAGTCCCCTTTTTAAACAGCACCTCCTAGTTCCACTGCCAGGTCATGTGTCTGAAGCTGAACTCCATTATCTAAACTTATCAAATGTATCTTGCGCTGTCCAACAATTTAATACTCACCTGATGAACCACAAAATTTTAACCAGTAAAAACTAAACTAAAAATACATTTCACTTATCAAACATGAAAAATCATAAAACTCAGTTATGTCAATAGAAGAAAACACACAATAGAAATATCAGCCCAAGTATAAAATTAGAAAACCAGAGCAAGATATCTCGAAATTACTAAAAAATGCTCAGCAGACTTAAAAGACAATACTCGCCACAAAAATTACAATTTGTCAATACAAAACAATAACAACATAAAAAAATACATCATAAACACATAAAAATTACAAAAGACCTTTTTTTTTTTTTCTTTTTTTCACAATTCAACAATAAGAAGTTAGAGTTCGTCTCTATGCTCCTTCGATAGTCTTTCAAAAATGAATATGAATTCTTCGTCAGGAAACGATCCAAAAATACGCGCAAAAAGAAACGAATGTTCTTGAAGAGTTCGCAAAAAACGAAAACACGCAATAAAAAGAAGATAAGTTAATGATGATCTTGTAGCTGGATCCTTCACGTGTTCCTCCTCGGTTGTAAACCTCAGGTTTTCCACCTGAGTGTCCGTTGCTCACTGAAAATTGGAGTATTATGCCAATTTAACAGTGAGTTTAAGGAGAGGGTGCAATCTCCTTTTCTCAATGGAAGGACACCGGAACAGGATTATTGTGCCTGTCCGGGCCTTTTAAGCCTTGTAATTCAGGAAAATGAAGTGGTTTTGGCAGACTTCTGCCCGGAAATGCAGATCCTCCTCCGCGCTGTGATGTGCCTCAGACACTCCTCGACCGCAGGTTGAGACTGTAGATTCTCCTGTATGCCCTGCAGCGTGCGTTGTGGCTCCTCAGCTGACTCCAATGGAACCACGTGTCTCCTTTTCCCTTGTAGACGGACAGCATGAGATGTACTCTCCACGACTCGGTATGGTCTGGCGAAGCGAGGTTCAGACCACTTTCTTTTGATGACCATCAGGCGCACCCAGTCGATTTCCCGAACTGATCCCGAGCCTGGACGTTCCTCTGTTGTCTGATATTTTGTAAATTCCGCTGCCAGGACCTGTAACTCATTGAAGAAATCTTTATGAGATAAATGTGCAAGCTTACCTTTCCATCCTGGAATGCGGGTAGCAGGTCCTGGAAACATCCGTCCTGTCTGGAGCTCATATGGGGAGAACCCTGTTGATTGGTTAATGATTGATCCTACACTTTATGACAGCTTTACTGACTTCCTTTTGTATTATAAATCTACTACTTTGGAGCTGTATTTTAACAATCCTTTGACCCCCTTTTTATATAAGGCTTACATGAGAAATAAATGTTTCCTATCACGTTGAACCCAAAACTTAACTGTATTTTAGAAGCAGTTCCATAATTGTTAATTTGTAAATCTCCAATTTAGACCAATTTAATTTCAATCATCATATTTTCTATTTTTTTAAACCTTAAAAATGATCAGCCTGCTTTACATGAGTATAGTTAACCTTGTCACTAAATATCAAAAATGACCTACTTTATTCCAATCATATTTTAAATCCCAAAAATTTCAACCTTTTTACCTTTGATCCATTTATTCATTTGAAAACCTATTTATAAAATATTTAATTGAATAATGTATTACCCTTTTTATATTGTTTATCAATTATCAATGCCTTTTCAGTTTTGGAGAGAGATTCGATACAGCTAAATTTATTAAATGATGTAAATCTTTAGTTTAGACCTTCCTGGATGTCTTAGTTAAACAACTTATTTTAAAACATATGAATAGAGATGCAACAATCCAACAATCACCTTCCTTAGTTTAAGAAACACTATTTTATGTAAATTATTTGATAGGCAATATTTTGTTTAGTATATTCAATTTATAAATTTTACTTATTTCATATCCAAATAGTTAGCTCATCTTTAATGCTGCTAATACATCGTAAAACATTTAATGTATTTTGATTTAACTTCAATAACCTCTTTTTCCGAAAAGTAAAGAGAGATCCAAACTAAAAATTTGCCTATCAGATCAATTCCATTCATGTCCCCCTGTTTCTATAACAGAACAAATGTTCTGTCATAGAATACAATAAAAATCCTATACAACTCATTGAGATGAAATCCGCTATCACCACTAACTTTAGCCTCATGTAACACAGTTGGATGCAATTCAAACATGGTGTCCCAGATGCTGTTACAATCTGCACACCTCAATCAAAGAATTCTAATGTTTGATTAAATTTATGAAATCAACACAGAACTTGGTGTCATTTGCTCAGTAAGCTCAATAGACACCCATCAATCCACTTTAACACCTTAATTTCAAATTCCATTTAAATTTAAATTTAGTTTTACTGAATGGTAGCCACTGTACTATGTAAATAAAATTTAGATCATCTTCCTTAGTAGATGAAGCGTAACACACAATGCAATTCAGCTATAGTTAAAAAAAAATGTAATTGCAATCGTTAGTCCCTGCCCATTCTTTTCAGGCAGGAAAGGAAAAAGACACACTAGCATTTTGTGAGACAAACAGAGTGAACCATGGAGGAATGCAGTGTCGTAACAGTTGGTGCACACCAACCCCCAACTGCATCGTAAAACCTCTGACCCCAGGAGATGGGGTGTCCTCAACACTTAGAATTACACTGCAGGGCTGCAGGACGTGAAGAAAACAGGGCGCCTCAGTGCTATATCTAAAATAAGAAGAGAACAATGGCATCACACACTACAAAAATTTAAAGAAAAGAACTTATTCACCACTACCAAGTTGTGTTGGCACCCATTTCGTCTCCAACCTGCAGACTGAAGGGAACCCCAGGAGTGGGCTTTGGCGCCCAGGTCACATGATCAGAGGTGAGAATCCAGGATCAAACATGAGAACACACAACAGGACCACCGCTGAGCGACTTGCCATGCCCCATTCTTTATCTGCTGAATCAGAAGGTGTCCAGAATAGCAGTCATTCCAGCAGTGCAGAAACATCTGGATACAGTCCCGCTTTGATGAACTTTGGTCAGCCTTTCGTGGTCGACAGAGCAGGACATAGAAACCAGCAGACCAGTCATCTACTGAAACCCCCGTCCGGGTTTGGACAAAAGGCTATGATCTTTGTGGTCCCGACTCACTGCTGATTCCCAGCCATAGAAGACTCCCCCAGATAACGCTTGAGTCCCTTTTGTTTTCAGCCAGGCATGAAAAGCAACAGTCAAAGGAGACATCTGTTGCCAGGTCCTATGAGCAGCACTTTGCAATCACGTGCAGCATCATCATGTACAGCAGGAGAACAGTTCGCCTTCACTGACCTTCGTAATCGCTCAACAGCGTTCGGCTTTCATACAACAGTCCAGCAGAAGATGGGCCTAGTTCAGCATCATCATGTCTTTGTTCAGCAACAACAGCGGCCTGATGCGGTAATCAAGAAGATCCCTTCAAATACATCTTCCCATGATCTCTGAGCTCAAAAGACCCTTCCCCCAAGATTGCCATCAAGTCAGAAGGAAGGAGAACTGCCAGAGAAAAAATAATACAAAGTAATTAAAAAGCAAAACTTATATTTGCCACATTTTGTTACTTTCACTACTATAAATAAAATTTATCTTGTGATGCATCCTCCCGTGTGGCTCTAGATTTGTTGTTGTTATAGCACAAACGGCCAACTGCCCCAAATCCTGAACTGCAAAAAGAATAAACAGAAATTTGTTAAAATAGTCCACGATCGGATGTGCCAGAATTAAGAAAATAATGACACTTACTGTTCAACATCAATAAACGTCAATACCTCGATGACATTCACTCTGCTTGTGCCAAATATCAACTACAAATTCTAAAATCACAACCTCACAAACTCATTAAAGAATTAGAACAAACTCTAGAATGTCCTAGTACTGATACTTATAAAAGTTGTGATGGAATTGCCCTTTGTCAAATAATTATGAATTGCATATTGTTCTACTAAATACCAAACATCCTTATCATTGTCCCACGCTTCAAGACAAAGTCCTATTTTAAAATTTCAGAAATCCTTTACATTTTATCTGAATTTCATAGCAGTTTTAACCAAAATTTTCCTCAAAATTAACAATTTACACCCAACTGTATATAATCAAAGTCAGCAGTGATGCAGAAATCTATCAACAATTTTAAATGTAAATAAACATGGCATAGATGTTATTTGAAACCGTTCAATTTGAGATGATCAAATCTAATTTAGTAGAAGCTTCTATATCACATACATCATATTTTAGCAAAGCAGGAAGGCCATATGACTCTACATTAAAGAAATCCATAATTCACTATTGTTGAATGAAAAAATCAAAATTATTGATTAACTAATTTACCATTAACCATATCCAAAAATTTACCAGGAATTAGGGTCTACTTCTCCTTCTCCCCCTGTTGATATAATAAAATTATCATTTTGAAAACAATTTGGAATCTATGTCACTTTTATATAATAATTTGCTGAAAAAACAAAATTTTATAAGATGTTCCACCATTTCTCCAAATCTTCCATCTAGTATTCAAACTAGACTGAGATGATGTAAATTTCAAAGTTCCATCTGTAATATCTTATCTTTGTAACATCCCCCTGTGTTTTCTTATTTCCCAAAGAAAAACAATTTAGAGGTGGAAAAACAAAAATGGAAGAACTTTCCCCCATTATGCTAAAATTTCAACATGTCCAATCAGTTACCCATAAAAAATATAAACCAAGTTTATTTAGTTAGAATTTAGGTTAGTTTGTTAGTGTTGTTAGTCAAAGTGGATAACACAGTTTCCTAATAACTACATCTATCTGCTTTAAGCCAAGGCTGAATTCTCGTTTCATATTAATTTCACTGCACAAGCAGATGATTCAGCTTTAACCAGATCATGACAGCAAAATATGAAATCGTCATTACCTTAAAATTGTCCCTTAAAGCAGTAATAAAAACATATTTATGAAACAAAACCTTCAGTGTCCCTAAATAGTTTAAAATAAGAAAAATATCACACAGCTACACACTAAACTGAGGTCATATTTACACAGAGCATCCTAAAACCCATCAAAGGCCATCAGCCTACACATTCACTCTCATTCACACTCAAGCAGACTCATCAACACCCCATTGTAAGAAAGATGCAGGATGTTACCCCAGATTTCAAACCAAAATTCGTCCTGTGAAAGTCTTAAACACAATTATTATAACACCATGGTTGAAAAAAAAATCATAATTATCCAATAGTTCCAATATTGTTCAGTTTTGAGTGAACCTTTTGTAAAAACTCCATATTATACACACAACCGTATTTCATGATAGCCCACTGTTATTAAATGGCTACCTAGACCCCTGTAGGAAAACCCAAAAACCGTTCATGTGGTCATGTAATATGCAAAATGGGCTGCACACGAAGATCGTCCTACAAGAAACAAAGTCATTCATTAGTGTTTCAACATGTCCTACATTAACAGTGTAGAAAACACTGTCAAGCAGAAAAACATCCATATGTTCTCATTTTTGTTCTCTTGTTACAATCAGTGAGGGTGTTCCATCCTGTCAGGAAACCTAGAAATTTAAGTGATTGTCAATGTTACAATATTATAAAAAAACAATTGGATCATTCCAGTGCTCCAGCCTGGAACTGATGCCACACATTTCTCCCGCTGAGAAAGTAAAAACATCTGTAAATCTGTTATTTTGTACTTTTCTTTCAACACAAAACACAGTCCTAAAAGCAATTCACATCAAAATCCAAGAATCCTGAAAGCGTGAGCTGGAAATAGCACAGAACTGAAGCACTCCCAAAATGCAAATAAGGGGGGTCAATCAGTCCCCCTGCTGTGAAACACAACTTGTAACCCAAAACGGAGACACCTCTGTCCCACAGAAGCACATTTTAACAGAAAGTTAGTAATACAACATCCAGCAAAAACATTTAACAATATTTCATAACACAATCTTGAAACACAAATCACTTCCGCACAATCTCAGCACAATTCAGACACAGACAGACGAATAGACAGCAGCGCGTGGTGGAAAATATAACGACAGACACACAGCAATAGACAGACACACAGCCACAAACACAAAGAAACATACAAAACACAGAAACACAGACAACGTTGTAGTTCAGTCAAGAAAAGACAGAAAAGAAAAGAAAATGTCAGGTGCCGGCTAAAGGAATGTATGACGCATCTTTTAATTGTCCAATTTCAATTTTACAAATCCCTTTTATTCTCATTTCAACTTCTCAGTCCTACACTTCAGAGCTGGGTCAAGCTCGAGGCGAAAATAAGCCTCAATTTAGTTTATTCGATCACTCAATCCGCCCAGTGACAAAAGGTTTTTTTCTTTTTCAGCTGGGGAGAGCGATTGAACCCGTATTAAATCAAATAATTTATTTTAGTCCTTTATACTATAAGCAACCCGATTAAGGGTGCCAAAGAAAGGTGATCCAACCTGCTATTAGTCCTTTATTCCACGAGTGATACAACTCGATCCAATTAACCCAAATAATTATAAGTCCACTGGAGATGAGTCGAAATCTCCGGGCTGATACAAGCCCCTGCTAATTAATACACAGACACCCGAAATTCTTTTTTAGAGGCACAGGCATTGTTCCTCAGGGTAAAGAATAAATTAATCTTTATTAATTAATCAATTAATTAATTAATCAATCAATAAAACCTTCTTTTAAAAAAAAAACCCAGCTTAAGTCAGAGTTAACGTAAAGGCTCTGTTTGAACTAGCCACAGTTCCCTGTAATGTGTATTTATTCAAATCCTTAAACAACCGACTCTTTTAGGAGGGATTCTATCTACCTCTGCAGCTTCTGAATTCTGTGAGGCCGCACACAGCAAATCAGCCCCGGTCCGACGACACACGGCGCTTCAGACAACTAAAAAATAATCAAATACTGTCTTACCACACCGAAGCGTCGGGCCGAGACGGATCAATCAGGACCAAACAGCCGCCCGCCGAGACTCCAGAACCGGCACGAGCCCCCAATTGTAAAGGAAGAAAATATTCTAACATAGTTAACTTTGGAAAAAGGTTAGCTTTTGATTCTTCCCTTCCCAGGTCCACTCGGCGAGCTGCGTTTGGTAATAAAAACCAGCATTGCGTGTTGACATCACAGAATT
>JAGKQL010004004.1:353-14484 GCA_018398635.1 Cyprinodon brontotheroides | reverse complement strand
CTATTTCTATCTATCTCTCCTGCAGTATTAAGTTCTTCGGCATCAGTTCCTCTGATCGCATTCTTTTGTCTCTAAATGTTGTCAACTTAGCCAGTTTCCTGTAGCTGTTGCAAGTCAGTAAAGCTGGCATTTTGAGTCATGATTCTAAAGTTCAGGGGTCTAATAACAGTCGTATTCACGTCAAACAAGATGTGAAACTGTTGTAGTTTTAGTGCAAATGTGATCAGTAGAAAACAAATTTAACCAGAGAACGTTCCGTCAACATGCAAACATTGAATCATGCATTTCGGAGACAGGAGAAAATTGCAACACAGATGGTGAGGTGCAGAAATGAAGGTACATTGCATCCTGATTCCTCTTAGAATTAGATTAGACTCTACTGTATATGAACTTTTAATCGCTGTGTATTATGAATTGACCAAAACCATTTGAATTTGCTGTGTTGTTTGGGCTTGCACTGATGAGCCATACATAATTTGACCTTTCTTATACCTCATCCAAAATAATTAGGTTATTCTGAGCTATTTTCTATATTTATTCTGCCATAAGTTTATGCTGCTGGAGGACATAGGGACCACTTTTATCATTCTGATTCATTCTATCGCTGTTCTCCAATTCTGCAGTATTTGTTAATTTCCACCCATAACATTATGTTTTCTCAGCTGCATCTTGTAAAAGTAGCTTAAATGCATTCTGTTCCTCTTTGACTATGGCAAGACTTGTAGCTGCAAGCTCATCTAGGAGGGGTGTGTCCTGCAAGTCAATGACTTGATGCAATCTGATGGTTTTCCTTGTTAGAAACTTTAAACCACTCTCAATGTATTGTCCCTGTAAAGTCTCTTGTGTTGTGAACTGGCCCTTTAAAAATAAACTGAACTGAAATAAATTAAGGACCTGTAGAATAAATAAAAAGAGGCCTGTATACCAATTCAATCTCAAATCAAAGTCTGCATTGTATTAAAAATGTTTCTCAGCACATTCCTCTCACTTATGATCACAGGGTGAGTTTTACCAAAAACTAACACATAAATTATGATAAGGTCTGATGCAATCACACATATTGCAGTAAATATCTGAATATTGTTGTTAAACTAGAATTTCTCATTTCACTTTAATAAAGTTTCATTGTAGGCTATAGTATAGATAATCCCTATAACACAAATACACACTTGCTTAATTACTGGATTTTGCTCATGACGTCTTGGTAAAGCCTCTTAAATGTCTGGATGTTCTACTGAGATAAAGAATGCCTAATTGTTCCTCTTTTAATATGAAGTTTCCTCATTTTAACAAACTAATGAAAAGTAATGTGCTTAGCCAGTCTTCAGACCGAACATCAGTACCAGATTATTTTAAGCCATTGGTGAGATCTATTCCAGAATTTCGATTCCCCTCTCCCTGCCTGTTTGCCTGACCTAATCTGTCCCTGTTTCTGAGATTCTTATTTAACTTTTTAAATTTTTTTTGTCTAAACATAAATAAAAGGCTACATTAAAAAACGTATTTTAAAAGACCTTAAGATGAGGAGTGCCAAATATCTTGTGCAAAAAACCCCAAATTACATATGCAAGATGTTGGTGCCTTCAAGATGATCTGAAAAAAGTTGCACCTATGATGGATAAAAGCTTCAAAACTGGTTAGGTTTTGTCCTGTTTGTACGAGAAAACCATCTGTGCTACATGCAGTTTGTGAAAGGGCTGTAGGATAAATATCAAGGCGCTAAGTCATGGAGTTGGATGTAATAAGTATAATTATCAAAATAATATTACATATGATTTATACTTCACTTTAAATGTAAGTATCTCATAGATATATACTGTAAACAAAGGCTAAAAAACAATCAAAATGCGATGAAGGAAATAGGGGGCTTTGAATAAAGGGAAATTTATTTTTCCACTCATGTTCCACCCACCGTTTCGTTAAATGAGTAAGGCTACAAAAAAAGGCTGCATGGGAACTGAAAAGCAATAACGGAAACGTTTAAGAGTTGTTGGGGTGGAGAACTTTTGGCCCCTATCTAACAAACATCATCAGTCCAGGAAGCAGTCAGGCCTGGTTTCTCGACACCTGTCAAACTGCCATAGACATTGCGGCTCCATTAAAGATCAGGCAGCAGAAAGCTAAATCAGAGCCTTGGTTGAATGAAACAACCAGGACTGCCAGACAGAATTGTCGAAGAGCTGAGCGAAAGTGGAAAAAGGACAAATTGCAAATATCTTTTCAATTACTGAGAGAGTGTTGGCGTCATTACCAATCCACTGTGAAAGAGGCTAAAAGAAGATATTTTTCCGATATTGTTCTTTTAAACTGTGGTAAGCCTCGTGTGTTGTTTAAAGTTATCAACTCTGCTCTGAATGCACCTCAGACTGTAATTGAGGCCTCCCCTGCTGTGTGTGAGAACTTTCTTCACTACTTTATTGATAAAGTCACTTCTACCAGAGCACTTATTTCACCTCCTGCTTCTGATCCTTCGGTGTTTGTCCCCTGCTCTGCTGTGTTTGACATGTTTGAGCCTGTGACCCTGCCTTTTGTGCAGGAGATTGTGGGTCACTTGAAGCCTTCAGGGTCTCCAGATGATACTGTCCCACCCCGATTTTTTAAGGAGGTCTTTCCCACTATCGGGCCATCGTGTCTCACAATTATTAATAGCAGTCTGTCCTCTGGAGTAGTCCCTTTAAATCTTAAACATGCAGTCGTGCAGCCTTTATTAAAAAAACCTGGGCTGGATCCTACTGTTCTGTCGAATTTTAGGCCTATCTCTAAGTTGCCTTTCTTCTCAAAAATCTTAGAGAAGATTGTTTATTCTCAGCTCATGGACTTTTTAAATGAACAAAATGTTCTTGAGATTTTCCAATCTGGTTTTAAAACATTGCACAGCACAGAATCAGCGCTTTTAAGAGTTTTTAATGACATCTTTTTAGCTACTGACTCTGGACACTGTGTTGTCCTTGTACTTTTAGATTTGACTGCAGCATTTGATACAGTGGACCATGAAATCCTGATTGCTCGTTTGGAGCAGTGGGTGGGCATCAGGGGCTTAGCACTGGAATGGTTCATGTCCTACCTGTCACATCGGACTTTCTGTGTCAGCCTTGATGACTCTGTGTCCTCCACTGCTCCTCTCTCATGTGGGGTCCCACAGGGCTCCGTGCTTGGCCCTCTTTTATTTTCTCTCTATCTACTCCCACTTGGCTCCATTCTCAGGAAACATGGCATTTCCTTTCACTGTTATGCTGATGACAGCCAGATGTATGCCCTCCTCAAAAAGGCTGATTCCTACTCTGTTGAACCACTGTTAAAGTGTTTACACGACCTAAAAGCTTGGATGTCTTTAAATTTTCTGAATTTTAATGAAGAAAAGACCTGAAGTCATGGTCTTTGGTGGCACACTGGTGGATTACTGTAATGCACTTTATGTGGGGATTACTGGGTTCTCAATTGCTCATCTTCAACTGGTTCAAAATGCTGCTGCACCAGTGGCGGCCGGCCCATAGGGGGCGCTGGGGCACCGCCCTCCCTGATAAGAAGAGAGAAACATAAAATATATTTTTAGAAATTAACTCATAAATGTCAGTTTTACTCTCTAGAGTGTGTACATATAAGCAAAACAAATTATATAAACTACATTTCCCTATCTACTGTCATTTATTTGTGGATTTCCACAGACAGACTCCTACCTACTCTGTCTTGGGGCTGTGATCAGACAGACCCACATTTGCAGAGAATCTGTCAATCATGTACAGTAATATTGCTAGGTGAATTAAATGGCCAATCAGCGTCTCAGAACATTATGGTCTTGGGGCACTGCTCGCCACAGAGCTTAATCGTGGTTTCCCTGTTAAGCTGACAAGGCTTAAAAAACGCCACGCTGACGCTGCACACATGCGCAGTGAAGATTATTTACTCTTCAGACTCAATGGGTGTTTACATGGACGCCAATCGAATGGCGACGCAAAACCACCTCTCATTCGAATTAAATTTAGATCCGATCGACCGAATCGATTAGAATCTTTCAGTCTGACATGTTTACATGAAACATTTTTGATCTGATCAGGCCTTCAACTGCATTAGTTGTGTCCATGTAAACGAGCTACTGTTATGCTGGATGACAGCCAGATGTATGTCCCCCTCAAAAGGCTGATTCCTACTCTGTTGAACCACTGTTAAGGTGTGTTTACATGACCTTAAAGCTTGATGTCTTAAATTTTCTCAATTTTAATGAAGAAAAGACAGAAGTCATGGTCTTGGTGGCACATCTGTGACCCTCCCTAGTTGATCTCGTTCTCTAGCTGCCATTTTGTTTCTGTTTCTTTGTTAAGAAAACTGGAGGCTGAGGCTAAAAAGACTATCTTGTATTTGACAGCCAGATTGCAAGCTGTAGTTGAGTTTTAGCACAATAAATCCAGCACCGGTAAGGCAGCCTGGATTCAAAGATCAAACCAGTCCTTCAGAGACAAACCATCACCTTTGTTATGATATAGTAAATCCACGCCTTTGTGACCACTGCTGGATTACTGTAATGCACTCTTATGTGGGGATTACTTGGAGTCCTACAATTGGCTCGTCTTCCGCAAAAATATGTTTCACCAGCGCTGCTGCACTGTCTATTTAACTGGCTGCGCCAAAGTACTTGAGCACAATTTCACCTAGCTTAGCTTCACTCCGCACAAGCTGCCCATCCATTTTAGGATTCATTTTAAAATTCTTTTTATTTTTCTTTTAAAGCCTTGAATGGCCTTGCCCCACTTTACCTCTCTGAGCTGCTGCACCCCTACACTCCCAGCCGATCTCTCAGGTCAGCTGATCAGCTGCTCCTGACGGTGCCTAAAGCAAGGCTTAAGCTCAGAGGGGATCGAGCGTTTTCTGTTGCAGCTCCAAAACTCTGGAATGGATTGCCGCTGCACATTAGACAGGCCACCTCTCTGTCTCATTTTAAAACTCTTCTTAAAACCCACCTCTTTTCTTTGGCTTTTGACACCATGTAGGGTAAAATAGTGCACAGTAACAAGAAGTGCATAAAAAAAGAGAAAAATACAGATATTTGTTTCAATTAACATATCATGCTCAAAATGGGGTAGGAAGAAGTGAAAACTTATTAACTCCTACCCCCTAAACACATAAAAACTTACAGTCGATCCTCAACTGTTGATGGAATTTTTTTAACATTTCCCTTTTTATGCTGGTTTGTCTTTCCAAACCCTTACACCAAGTTGTTATCTTCAATACACACATTTTTGCATACTCTCACTCATATGTCTATCTCTATTGAAAATGACCTCCTTATATTTTCTTTTGAATTGTATTAAACTATTGCTTTGTTTTAAATCTTCATTTAAGTTGTTCCATAACTTTACACCTTTAATTGAAATACAGAAGCTTTTTCTTGTTGTTCGCAACTTGCGCATCTTTAAGTTTGAGTAACCCCTTAAATTATACCCCACTTCTCTTTCAGAAAACATGCTCTGTATGTGCTCAGGTAACAACTTTTTAGATACTTTGAACATAAATTGAGCCATTTTAAATTCTACAAGCTCGTCAAATTGGAGAATTCTGGATTTTTTGAAGAGTGGGTTTGTATGCTCATAATAACCAACATTATGGATTATTCTAATGGCTCGTTTCTGTAGGATGGTTACCGGATGTAAAGAGCTCTTGTAATTAACTCCCCACACTTCACAGCAATATGATAGATATGGTAAAATCAGAGAATTATATAGGATATGAAGTGATTCAGCATTCAATACATGTCTAGCTCTAGCCAATATAGATATGCTTCTACTGAGTTTACCCTGTAAATGTTTAATATGAGGTTTCCAACTGATTTTGTCATCTATTATTACGCCGAGAAACTTATTAGCAAATACCCTTTCTAAAGTTACGTTCTCTATTTGAACTTGGATTTCAGTATTTTTGTAACAGTTCCCAAAAACCATGATTTTTGTCTTGTCCAAATTTAATGATAATTTATTATTGTCAAACCATCTCTTTAACTTACTAATCTCTGAGGTGACTGTTGAGAGGAGATGTTCTAAATTGTCGCCAGAGACTAGAATATTTGTGTCATCAGCGAATAAGATACATTTTAATACATTGGACACTTTACTGATATCATTTATATAGAGATTAAATAAGACTGGTCCTAATACTGATCCTTGTGGTACTCCACAGACAGTCTCCTGCCAGTCAGATTCCACATCTCCCAGTTTCACAAATTGTTTCCGGCTCTTTAAATAACTCCTCATCCAGTCCAAAACTACTCCCCTAATTCCATAGCGTTCTAATTTTTTAAGTAGAATTTAATGATTTATTGTATCAAAGGCTTTCTTTAGATCTATAAATATTGCTATTGCCAGTTTCTTACTATCTGTTGCATTGGTTATTTCTTCTATTAAGTCAGTTAAGGCCAGCAATGTTGACCGATTTGCTCTGAATCCATATTGATTGCTGTTAAGTAACAAATGTTTTTCTATAAATTGTTCCACTCTTTTCTTAAAGAGTTTTTCCAGGATTTTAGAAAATTGTGGGAGAAGAGAGACAGGCCTGTAGTTAGTGAAGAGGTGCTTATTGCCAGTTTTAAACATTGGTTTGACCTTAGCTATTTTCATTTTGTTGGGAAATGATCCCGTTTGAAATGATAGATTGCAGATATAAGTTAATGGTTTAGCGATTCCTTTGATTACTATTTTAATAGTTTTCATGTCCAGATCGTCACAGTCAGTGGATGTTTTATTTTTACATTTATTCACAATGTCTATGATTTCTTCTTCTAATACAGGGTTGAGATAGAAGGAGCTGGAATTATTCTCAATTTGATATTGCTGAGTTGCAGTTGTTATAGTCGTTATTTTTCCTGCTAATTGAGGGCTCTATATTAACAAAATAACTATTGAATTTATTGACGACACTTTTCAAATCAGTAATATTCCGTTCATTCTCTATAAAATAGTGTGGATAGTTATTATTGTTAGAAGATTTCCTAATAACTCTATTTAAAATGTTCCATGTTTCCTTAATGTTGTTTTTATTACTCTCCAGTAATTTATGATAATGGTCCTTTTTACATGTTTTTATAATATTAGTTAACTTATTTTTATATTTCTTATATTTGTTTTCTGATTCTAACGTTCTATATTTTAGAAATTCTCTATAAAGTTTGTTTTTCTTTTTACATGCCTTTTGTATTCCTTTTGTGATCCACTGTTCATTTTTTGATTACTTTTCCTTTTATATTGTTTGATTGGGCAATGCTTGTTATATAGTATTTTAAATGTTTTTAAAAATTCTTCATATGCTGAATTCACGTCATTCATTCTATATATTAATCTCCAATCGTAGGCCAACAACTCAGCTTCTAGAGCTTTTAATGTCTCTTCAGACGTAACCCGCCTGTAATACAACTCTATTTTTTGATCGTCTGTTATGCCCTCGAAGTCGTAGACGTCGAACAGCTTGTCTAAGTGATCAGTAAAAGTGTTCATTAATATTAAACTAGTTAAATTAGTTAAAAGCACATTTTTGCATTGATTATGAATGGAGTATAGACCGATACGAGACCATGCGACTGGGTCTGGTGATTTTAGGATACAGACTTAGGCTGAGCATGGTGTTAATAAATTCTTCAGTCATTCTATGTTTATTTGGATTAAGAAGGTCAATGTTGAAATCCCCACAAAAAAATATTATTTTTTGATTAATTGTTATAAATTTTTCTTCTATCCAGTTGTTGAGTACTTCTATGTTTGATCCAGGGGCTCTATAAATGCAACTCACCAAGATATTTTTCTTTTTTTCCACTAATATTTCTATAGTCACACATTCAAACATGTTGTCCATGACAGTTGATAATCTGTTGATCAACTTATAATTAATCTCTTTATCAACATATACAGCTAGTCCCCCAACCAAATTCATATTCTGCAATCCTTACAAACTATTTCATAACCATTGATTTCAAAGTCTATGCCCTTATCACTATTTAACCAAGTTTCTGATAAGGCAATAACATTGAAGGTCTGTGAAAGTTGTTGGATGTATTGTTTGATGTTGTCAAAATTTGCATACAGGCTTCTGCTATTAAAGTGAATTATTGACAGCTTTTGTTCCGTTTTAATCTTATTGTTGAACTGATCATCGCTGTAATAGTGACAACTATCATTGATGACATTATAGAAATTATTATTAGGATCAATGTCATTTTCAATATCTTGCTGATGACAGTTTTCTGTGTTGGAATACGGATAGCTCTATATCCTCATAGGCTGCGCATCTGTTGCATGTTTCTTCAGTAGTGAATGTCAGCTATGTCTGGCTGTCTGTCACACATTGTTGATAATGTAGAGGTATCAGCACGCGGATGGGGTGATCAACTATCATAACGTAGGTGTTTATGTGTCCCCTCTTTGGCGTTGCTGCTTTAAGTCCGCATTAAGTTCTAATTCCTCCTTTTCCCCACCGCATCCGCGGAAGTCTTCGCAATGAAAAATCTTAGATCCTTTTAAGTGCCTTGCGCGCCGCAGAATAGTTGATCTCGTCCTTGTATCGTAGAAATTTCGCCGTAAACAATGGCCGGGGTCTGTCTCCTCTAGGTTTACCGGGTGCTGTGAGCTCTTTCCATCTCAATCTGGCTGGCCTGGCCTGGCCTGGCCTGGCCTGGCCTGGCCTGGCCTGGCCTGGCCTGGCCTGGCACTGGCCTGGCCTGGCTGGCCTGGCCTGGCCTGGCCTGGCCTGGCCTGGCCTGGCCTGGCCTGGCCTGGCCTGGCCTGGCCTGGCCTGGCCTGGCCTGGCCTGGCTGGCCTGGCCTGGCCTGGCCTGGCCTGGCCTGGCCTGGCCTGGCCTGCCTGGCCTGGCCTGGCCTGGCCTGGCCTGGCCTGGCCTGGCCTGGCCTGGTCTGGCCTGGCCTGGCCTGGCCTGGCCTGGCCTGGCCTGGCCTGGCCTGGCCTGGCCTGGCCTGGCCTGGCCTGGCCTGGCCTGGCCTGGCCTGGCCTGGCCTGGCCTGGCTGGCCTGGCCTGCTGAAATTTTACAAGCCTAAACATGCCCATAGTAATTTAATAAATCTTTGTTGTTCTTTATACGGAGCCAGTAGAGGAACAATGATGTTGAAGTTAGGGATGCACACTTTTTATGCTCACATATTGTCCCTTAACCATCTTTTTGACAATTGTTCTCTGGTTGTTTGTTAATGTTTGTCTTAGTAATTCTATAAACATACCACAATGTCTTAGTTTAGTCATGACAGCTTTCTTTTATTGCATAAATATTGTTTGCTTTGCACCACATTAATCTGTCTTCTGTGTTATGCCATGTGCCATGATTGTGGTTTTGGAAATTTCGAACCAGTGTCTGTTTCATCTTGGCAGAATGACCAGAGAAGAGAATGCTGTTTTGCAGAACTGCTAAACAGACTTTTTGCACCACATTTATCTTGAGTTTCAGAACTTACAGAGCCAGACTGGATGAGAAAATCTCCTAAGGATCCCTTGGTGTGAGCCACATGGACAAAAAATCCCCCATTTGCTGTGAGCTTGCCGTGCTAAGCTGCCACTGGATGAAACTCAAATCTTCCGAAAAGTGACATGGACAGAGGTTTGCAGGTCTGGCACAATTAGGGACAGAACAAAAAATATGTCTTTTTATGATTTTGATCATTTCATGTGTTTACGGATGAGTAAAGACAAAGCTAACAGGATGGACTACATGCTAGACTATGCTACAGTAATATGTTTTAAGCTGTTGTTGAAGCTTGGACAAGCTTTCTTTCAATAAGGGTTTAAACACTGATATGACATTAGTGTTCATGTGTTTTTTTCGTAAGCTTTACATTACATTTCGATTACCAAGTATGACCAAAAGTCATTTAATGGAATCCTCATGTCTATTCGCTGCTAGCTATTTCAAAGAGGGTAAATAATCGTTTAACTAAAGGTTACCGGTTCCTGATTAAGCAAACCATTTAATAAAACATTATCTAAATACATTTTTATTCACCTAATGGATTTGCACTGTGAATTAGTTTGAAAACATTCCAATTTCTCTAAATTAGTGAAATGCTAATTTGATCATATTCTTCCAAATAAACTGGGTTTTCAAACAAAAATCCATCTTAAACTGTAATATACTTTTCAACCATGTTCCCTTCCTCTTTATACAAAGTAGTATAGTTTCGTTGAGTTTCACCAGTTTTAGTTAAGAGTTTTTAACTGAAATATGTTTGACTTGGAGCTGAATGATTTTTGTTAATAAACTCTTATATTTTGAACAGAAGTTGTGGTGAATTGATTTCATGTATGTGCAGAATTATCTGTTTGGCCATGATTTGAGCTTGAATCACTCTTATTGTTCTAACACACAGCTATTAGGGTGTGTTTTCATAAACAATATATGACAATCCGAATAATATCTGATAAAAAAAAAAAAAGATATTTGCCACCCCTACTGGGATGGGCAATAAACATCTTAAAGTATCAGAAATAATAATAATATAAATAACAGTTATTCACGACATCTGTAAAAGGGGACCCCTGCACCTCAACTATGTCATAAAACTGGCTGTAGTTAATGTTGACGGCTCTTATGAACATGTTTTATTCAAATACAAATATTTTGTGTCTTGTTAGATACTTTTTTGCTGATGCCTCTCTTGTACTACAATGTAATTTACTTTAAAAAAAAAACGCTTATCTGATATAAGATGAAAAAAAAAATGCCAACAAACTGTTTCTTGGTAAAAAAAAAAAATATATATATATATATATATAAATATATCTGCATGTCCTCCTTCCATAAGATAGCATGTTTAGAAAGGACTTCCTAGGGGAAGGGCGGCTGATCCTTTGTTCAGACAGCTTGCCATTTTGTGGGGTGTAGGTTTGACTGCTGTAAAACTGGTGTTAGCTTTGATAGCTTAGTCTGCTCTAATAGATTTTGTCCACCTTGATTTCTTGTGTAACTTGCTTTGTCCCGGTGGGGGAACTTTGAAACGCCATTAGAGACTTGTATTTTAGTTTTTGTTTAACTTGTTTTGAGAGATCATTTTTGTTTGGTTAGGTTCTTTGATTTACATCTTTGTTTTGTGGATTTTGTTTTAGTGAATACTCTGTTGTTGAGAGTCCCTACGTTTTGATTAATAATTGTTACCCTTATTTGTTTATTTTGAAAAACTCCAAACAATAAATCCCTAAATTGTTAAAACCTTACCACCAGGGTTTCTTTAATGTTACTTCCTTTTTCCCTGGCTGAGCCGGGTCGTAACACCTGCTATCTCCATCCACAAAGGTTCCCGCCTTAGATGCCGACGCTGCTCACTTTGATTCTGTTGTCAATAAACACTGTGTGAAATCTGTTTGTCCACCTTGAATACTGGATCCTTCAGTTCTGAGCCTGAAACATAGTACTTTACGGGCCCTCACTGACAGATCTCTCCCAGTAAAGCACCTTTAGGAACTTCAGATCATGCATCTTAGAAAATAAGCTCCCAAATCTGCAGCAACTGATTGATGCTACCACTTAATCTTATGCAAAATATCCGACAATGTTTCTATTTTGCTCAGTCTAAGACTTAGACTTAATTTTAAAACTGGGTCTAAGCTGACTTGGGAAAAGTTGTTCTTACAGTAGACAGTATGTTATTTCTTCAAGTTTTTAATGTATCTATTTTATTTTATCTTTTTTTTTTGTAAAATACCTACTGTGCCCTTACTCTTTTAGCCTAGTAAACTAGCCCCACCCGCCAGCGGCCAAATCATTTTTGCCTACACCTTTCATCTCACATTTAGTCTGGTTTATCAGGCCACTATAGAATGTAAATTTTGGAATTTAATTTGAATTGTTGGGCTGCTAATCCTAAAATTGAGGGGAAAAAAATCTCTTCTTAATGTTTTTAAGGGGTCCTGACTCAGTACATTAGCACAGAGAACCTAGTTAGCTATATGTACCAGAAGTATTTTTCTCAGCCAAAGGTTAGTTTAAGATGTTTGGGAATTCAAAATAAAATGGTGGCAATTGTTTGTTTTTGGATGTGTCAACTGGAAGTGCGTAATTATTAAAACAGTGAGAGAATGGAAATCTTGCTCCCTTATTTCAACATACCCAGGGCAAAAGGAGTCAAGAGAGATATGTGTTGCTGTGCTTCCTGTCTACGTAGGAGGAAAGAAAAGTCGAGTAATTAGCAAAGTGAAAGCTGGAAAGCTCTACTTTTTTAAACCTAATCAGTTATCATCGTAACTTTTCAGAATACTAGATACATAAACAGGAACAAAAGTAACTAAACTACATGAAATCTGCAGTGTATAGATGCAATTGTGATAGAATAAATTAAGAATCAGTATATATGATGACTAAGAATAGTCATCACTGTGACTATTGAAAAATAGGTCATGAGATGGGGATCATACCCACTATCCTCTTGTGACCAAACATCGATAATTAAATTAAATATCTACTATAGCCCTTTGTTCAAGTGAATTCAAGTGAAAATTCCCCCAAAAATAGTTGAAAGAAATCGAAGAAATATTTACAGCACTTGCATGAGGGAACGGGAAATCCAAAAATAGGCTTTAGACAGCTAGTAAAACAGGAAGAAAGAGTGGCTTGAAAGTTTCTGACATATATGCATATTATTTGGCTTGAAAACCCAAATATGCTTCATGGGGGTATGGGGCTATCAGGAAGAAAGAAAACTGTAAACTGATATGAAATATTTTATTTTTATCTTACCTTTGTTTTCCCTCATGGTCAATTGTGTGATATCATTTAATGTCGAACAGCAATGCTTTTAGTTTTTAGACCCAAACACCATTAGGAATTATGAAAAGGATCCAAGGTTAAAGGTTTACCTACTACATGCAAAGTAGCACAACTTTAAATGCCTGCTAAAGGTAACCATCTTCACCTGCAATCTTCTTGTAATCAGTGTGTGAGAATAAAGGGTCAGTGATATTCTTGGTTACTTTTTAATCCTTTTATCTCTCATTCAGACTGGCACTGATGTTACTGGTTTCTGATTAATGAGGCAAGAAAATAAACGTCAGAGAAAATCTGTGGCAAAAAGCATTTGAACTGTATTAAAGGGATGATAAATATGGCAAAAAATGGAAATATCAATCAGCAGTGCTCAAACTTTATTAATTCATTAAAATTTCCTCAGCAATTGTCAGAAAAATCTGAAGGCAAATAAAACTAAACAAATAACACTGTTCAGTGTGTAGCCTTTTGATCCTGGATCCTTTGGGTAATTTCTCTTGGAACTAGGATTTAAATACAGGGCATGTAAACCTATTAGCACAACTGTAACATCCTTGCAGTTTTGTTTTTTTTAATGTCCACTATGGAGGAAATGAGATGTACTGCTTGATGATGGCTTGTATTACAATAATTGGAAGAGACAAACAGTAATAATAAATAATGGTTTTTCAGCAGGTATGGATTCATCTGGTAACAGTTGCCAATTCAAGCCCCTGGTATTGGTCAGACGGCCCAACGTCACCAATTAAATGACAGCCTTGCTTCAGCAGGGCACAGGGAACCTGTGGCTACGATGTAGCTTCCACTGTTAATGTGTGAGGGTAGGTGGTGTGAAGCGATTTAGAGACTTACAAGTAGAGGCCATTTATCACTTCCTTAATTCTCCTTTTCTTGTATATGCAGCGATAAATAACAACACAGAAATTATTCATCAAAATATGTGCGATAAAAAATCTTGTATCTGTATGATTTTTAGACCAACATATATGAACCTTTACTGTAGAAACTATATAAACTAAACCTTAAGCTGTCAGAACTCTGTTGGCATGGCTGATGAAAAAGAAAGGAAGCCTGATGCTTATTTTGGGAAAGAGTCCATTGCTTTTGCTCAATAATTGAAAAAAGATCTCATGATGTATAGTGAGGTGTGGCTGCTTATAGAGAAAGAAGGAGGAGTGAGTAAAAGAAGAAGAAACTAATGGTATTTGCATCATATCATTCAGACAGGAAGTGGTAAGCCACTGCAGTGGGTGCGGGGGTTGCAAACGCAGAGACGCCTGTACTGTGCAAAGGTTGCAACGCTTTGTACAATCGGATTTTTGAAGAGCATTGCAAAAAGAGCTAAATCTATCTATCTATCTATCTATCTATCTATCTATCTATCTATCTATC
>JAGKQL010004003.1:0-15557 GCA_018398635.1 Cyprinodon brontotheroides | reverse complement strand
TTTTTTGATATCTCAAATGCATCTGGAGATCTGGGAGGCTTCTTGCTGTCTGCTGACATTCAAATAATGGAGGTCTATGGCGCCCGAGGCAGAAAGGTCCATAAAAGTCCACAAAAAACGTGTCAATATTCCTCCATACTGCTCGTCCAATGTATTCCAAGTGTCCTGAGTGGGTAGCGTCCATAATTTACTCGAAACAAAGTCATTTAGAATGTTTTTAGAGCATAAACAGTAGTGTATAGGATTTCCTAAAAGCGCGTTCACGAGTCTACGGAAACCGCGGCAGACCAAACCAGATGAAAGTGCGCATTCAGCGTCTGCTCTGCCGATAATGCAAGCGTAGAAGAAGAAATGTGCTGTTTACCTGTGCAAAGAAAGAAACAACGAAAGAAAAATGTCTGAGGACTTCAGTGTTGAGGAAGAGCATGAGTTCTTTGCCGAGCTGAATGCGCACTTTCATTTGGCCTTTCTGTCTCGGGCACCATAGACCTCCATTATTTGAATGTCAGCAGACAGCAAGAAGCCTCCCAGATCTCCAGATGCATTTGAGATATCAAAAAAGTACTCCAGAGTGTTGTTCAGGATGGGGGGTGAGTAGAAAATGAAGGCTAATCATGTTTTGGGTGTACTATTCCTTTAAATTCAAGACTTTTTAATGCCACTTAAAATAAAAAAAATTAAGCACCAACTTGACCAATAAACCTACAAGTAAAAACCTGGTAGTGACAAATTTACCTCAAATGTTTTATTTTAACATAAACCATTACTTTCAGGCCCAGTAGATGTGTTTCTCAAATTTTGAAAAACGTTCCATATAGGAAGAAAGCTAAAAGAAAATAAACAAATAAAAGATATATTTTTAACAACTACTGAACTGAATTCACCAACTTTGTTTTGTTCCCTACTCAATACCTCTACTTTCATAGTTTGCGTACCACCATACATCATCCTGAGACATGCCTCTACCGGCGCTGTTGCTGATGTGAGAGATGCTGTGGAGGCGTTGCAGAGACAAGGGTGGAACAGAACGGAGAAATACCTGCTGCTTCTCCATAACTTGATTTTGACGCATCGAGTGCAAGTTGTGCCTCCGCTGCCTTGATTCTCATGGTACTTCATCTACATTCCCTGACAGTGGTTTTAGCCATGCAGAAAACTCTTGGATAGCCTATTTTTCATTGAATTTAAAACTTCCCCATGTTGTCAATATAAAAAAAGTTAGTGACACATCACCCCAAGGTCCGGTCGCAACATCTTTTTTATTGGTTCCGCTATCGGGACGGAACAATAATGGTTGAAGCGAGCGGCTCGGTAAAGATATTGTCAATTATTTTATTGTTTGATATGGATTACAAAAATAAAATCCCATTTATGATGTGGTAACAATTTTAAGACATATGAAAGACTGATTTAAGACATTTTAATTCCAATTATATTGAAGAATTCAATGCCTTTTAAGACTTTTTAAGGATCTGCAGGAACCCTGAAACCAAAAATACTGCATACCAGTATTTACAAATCAATGTGTTTTTTGCACAATGTTTTTTCTCCCACACTGTTTACATTTGATCACTGCTGCACTTTATGTTCATTTACCGTCTGGAAAGCTGTACTAAACGAAGTTTCCTTTTGTAAACACTTTGTGAATATAAAATGACAATTAAAGTTGTCTAAGTCATACAAATCACTACTCCATCACAGGACTATGATTTATAACGTGCTTTATAAGGTTTATTTTTGTATTTTAATTAAAATACCAATTGAAATATAATAATGTCATATTTAAACAGTGGAACAGCTATGAGAACTTAGTTTACTGAGCACCATTAGGATGTAGCAGGAAATTAGTGGGAGGATTAATCAGGAATCTTAATTAGGTATTAGAAGTGATTGCCTGTATAAAATAAATAATTGCCTGTAATAAATAAATAAATAAATAAATTGTAGATAAGTAAAATATCCAGAAGGATTCTGTGATTTTTTTTTTAATTTTTTTTTTTTTTTTGTGCAGCCTTTAACTTTTTTTGTCCCTGTCGCCTTTTCCTCCTCGGGATGCTTCAGATATAAAGCGGGTCCTTCAGGTCAAAATACAACTTATAGGAACGAGTAAATGAAACAGTTAAACCAAGGCGAAACTTTCAGCATTTCTAAAACAAAAGGATAATGAATAGTTTAGTAGTAGTGTTATATCTAAGCCCCCTGTATCTATGCTCCTTTTAAATAAAGAAAACGTGGACATAAGACAAAAAAATATGGACATAAGGGAGCAGTTTTTAGTCTTCATCACCATCCTCCTCTTCATAGACTCACCATCATCTCAGTGAGCTATTTAGCTTTGGGGAAATAACAGAAGAAGAAAAAAACGAAGGGAAGCAGCGACGAACAACGCTGTTTAACGTAAAACGAGCCTGCGTGGATAATGGCGAAAGCGACGTTATAAAGAGTAGTGTCCTGAAATTCGCCAGCCTTACCTCCAACCCGGTACATATTGGCTGCCATGTCTGCCCCCGGTCCCTGGCTTCCTCTCCAGGTAGAGGGGTGGCTCTCTTCTCTCTCCCGCTGCCGCCGCTCTGTGTTGGAAAATGGAGGATTGATCAATACGAAACAGACTGGCAGAGGGTTCTTAAAGAGACAGTACACCCTAACCGGCGGGGATGGAACAAAAGGCGCGTTTCTCACTGCAGGAACCTTTTCTGAGAACCAGGGAGCCCGCCCCCAAAAACCACAGCTTCTACCAGGGGGAAAACAAGGATTGGTTTATTTATTTATGTTTTTAACTTTGTTTGAATCATCTTAGTAGAAATATGTTCATATAGATAATCTAGAGTCAATTGTGGATGTATGATATGTGCTCAGAGCTGAGCTGCTTAGTTGTGTTTCTCATAAATCTTCACTATTTAACATAGAAAGTGCATTCTCAGATCATTCACTATGTATTTCAGTTGTATTCTACATGCTCAGAAGATTTAAAAGCTGCATGTCAGTGCTCCAATGTATTCAGCTGATTTTCCATTTTACTTTATTATTTCTTAATAATAAACAGAACTTTTCTGCATTGTTCAATAACAAGGGTCAACTTAAAGGTTTAGTGGAGGATTTTCACATATTTTTGAAAAGACCTGCCCTCTGCACTTAATAAAAATGCACATGCACAACCCCATACCAGCTCCTCTGAGGGATCGCCCATTTAGTGCGTGCGAGAGCGTGCACAAGCTCATTTCTCCTCGTGCAAGCTCTGCTTAAAAGTTGCTTTTTGTATCGCTCACACAAGGTTATTTTCCAAAAGAAGATATGCAATGTTTTATTTCAGTCTCACCACTGTGTTATGCAGAGAACCACCTGCCTGCTGAGAATTACCTCCCCACTCACACACTGATGAGAAAACAGATTGAGATGTGAATGAAAAGGGAACTTTTGCACATATTGTTAATATTTTCATATTTCATAGGCGTAGATACACTAAAATTGAGAGATAAATGCAGAGAAATTCCTGCCTGCAGAGAATCACCTCCCCTGTCGCAGGAGCGCACTTCGCCCTAAACTCTTGCACATTGATGAGAAAACAGATTGAAATATGAACGAAAAAGGAACTTTTAAACATATTCCTAATATTTTTATATTTCTTATGCATGGATGCCCAAAAATTGAGAGTTGGAGGTAACCCTCAGCAGCCAGGTATTTCTCTGCATGGGGTTAGGTGAAAATGGGGACGAGGACATAGAACGGCCTTACATGAAAATATCACCAGAATGATTGACAATTAGGAGTACAACTTATTTTGATGATTCACTCGCAAAACGAACATCCTCCACTATACCTTTAAAATGTATGTAATAGACTTGGGACCTTTCTGCATGATTTGATATATTGACACTGGTTGTGAATTGGTGCTAAAAGATATAAACTGAATTGATACGCTACACACATTTTCAGTAGCATTGTTTTGACACACTTTTACCATCAAATTTAATAAAAAGTCATATTTATCTCCATTATAAGCTACATAAGTCCTTTGCAAATATCTTGTATAGATAATTCAATAGTTGGAATGATAGGTGCCTTGAACTGATTTCATTGATGTTTTAGAAATGAAAGTTTTGGCTTTTAAGCTTTAATCATAATGTGACAGAATCACGTTTTCTTTTTTTATTCTGCCAGGTCTGAGGATTTTTGAGCTGAAAATGTCTCTTTGGTTCCCTCAATATTTCAAACAATGAACTTTTGCCCTGTTTTTGTTTTATTCTTTTGCTCGGTGTCCTGATAAATGAAATTTGGTCAAGAAACAATGTCAGACTGTAGACAAACTTTTAACAGCTCATTATTTCAACAGACAACTGGAAGCAGAAATGAAGGATTCCGAATATTTTCCTGTTCAAATATCTGATATATCTATACTTTCCAGGAGGTTCCTGTCAGTTTTCAGGGACTTTATTATTGTTTTGGAGTATAACCACAATCTAACAAACAAGATCCTTTCAATAAATTACTCCATCTGTGCAACTAGCTCAATTTAAACATTTTGTGACAGAATCCTCAGTTTATTTAATAAAAACAAGGTAGAAGCCCTTTCCTCTTGCACACGGTAATTGTGTTTATTACATGGCGCTTGTGATAAGTCATTTTTAATGTAGCACTAACAGGTTATTTTACATAGAGGAAGAAAGCTCTGTGGTTTGACTTCACAAGTTTACAAAAAAAGTTAACAAAAATGATAAAGTTAGTTGTGAAAATTTTGCAGTGATGTGTTTAATTGTTTTTCTCATTTTAGACATATAACATAGGGATGTAACCTTCGACACCTCACGAAAATGTGCATTTCATAAGCAACAATGAACAATAGACTGTACAGGTGCAAAAAATAATAATTCTAAAATAAATAGAAATTGGTAAATAAGCACATAAAATGGCCAGTGCAGTCAAGACACTAAGTTAAAAGAGTGCATTAATGGTGAAACTGGAAAATACACAACAGTATGTTTCATGGTAACGAATTGTCCAGGCGTGATTTCAGACAGATGGTTGGAGGTTGGAGGTTCTCCTTTGTTCCTATGTGTTTGCTGTCACACTGTGGAACCATTTTACTGAGTTCTGCAGTCTAAATAAAAGGTTATTTGGCTGAAAAGTATCTGATTATTTTAACGACCGTTCAGCAGTTCCTGCTGTCGATACCCTGCAGTGATTGGAGATCTGAACCGATGTTGTGCACGGCAGCTTTGATCAATTTCTGCAGGTCTCATGCTCATGGACAAAATACTGTCAGCATCAATTCTTTAACAAGAAATGGATCAAAGGGATGTTGACGTGTTATAACACAAAAACATTTAGAATATGTATAAGGGGAATAAAATCGCAATAATTAATTAGAAATCAATCTTCGAGAGAGTGGGCCTTTCAGAATATTAATACTTACCCGTTTAATCAAATTTAAAACCAGTTTTGATATGTTTGTTTTTTAAATGGAACAGCTGTGTCCATGTTTAACTGTCCATCTGTTAAAATAGTCCCACAACATGATGCTTCTACCTCCATGCTGGTGGTTTCTATAACGTGCTTAGGTTTAGAATATTTATCTAGACGCCTCACATATTTTTCCTGTCATTGTGATTGTATATTTTCATCTCAATTCCCTGTCAAACAGTTCTCCAAAATCTAGTCCAAACAAAACCTACTTCAATATAGAATGAATGGCTTTCAGTCATAACAAGTAATTAAATCAAGTTGTTGCAAATAGTATTAAAATTATGAGTGGACAGCATAAATAAATCAAGGTTGGTCAAACTTAATTCAATTACCCATTACCAACTGAAGCAATTCTTTAAAGTTGGAAAAACATTTTCTTTTTAGAGTGATATTTAGCATCGAAAGGGGAATATTTGTTTTTTGCTTCACGCTCCAGCTCAAATAAAGAGGGGATCATAATTATCATCAAAACAAAAAAAAAGTAGATTTTTGTCCAAGTTCAGTGTATTTAAACTTCCGACCAGTACAGACTGAAATGATGTAATCAAAACTCATAAGCAGGATACATTTCATGTGAAAGGTACATTTGTAAGCCTTTGACTGAAATCAAATTTCCCTAAGCTATCAGATCAACACTTTTTAGAAAGCATGTGGGAAACAGATTTAGAAGAAAAATCATTAATTAATATATACAATAAGGTACTCATAACAAATTGTACATATTAACATCGACATCTGTTTGTTACTATAGCTGGAAAAAAGACATAATCTCCATATAAAAAATGTATGTATTTTATTGGAATTTTTGGACAAAATTTTATGTGTGATATCATGTAGCAAAATCAGTTCCAATATGGCTTCCATGTAAATAAATAATATTAAAATGTGCTTAAACTAGACATAATAATTTAACATGTCCCACAAATGTAATAAAGCAAAGTTAACTTAAATGATTAAGAGATACATTGATCCACAGCGCATCATGTCGACATGCTATTTTTTTTATATAGTCAAAAGCAAATAGTGAAAATTTTTCTTTTCATCTTTTTTTTTTTCCTCCAATTTCTATAATGATGCTTTGTGGGTCTGTTTATATTGAAATCCAAACGACACTCATTTTACATTACATTGCTGTCCGGGATTCTGGTGTGATTTTTGCCAAATTGATAAACGGGTTAATGCAGAAGTCCAGTCAAGCTTTATAGTTAAATATTGATTAGAAAAAAACCAAACGCAATTTACATTTCATGGCTTTGACTGATACATGTGAGCACATTACCCATATTTTGAACCTGGCTGCTCAAAGATTTAAGGACCAATTTCTATATTTTGATATTGGCTTTTAAGCGAGTTAATGGTTTGACAAGGTTTTTTATCTAATCAAACTTTAAGAAGAACATCCTCCCAGAAGAAGCTTGAGGTCATAAATGCTATTTCTAGATGTTAAGACTCATCTTGTGACTCAGGGATGCAGAGCCTTTTGTTTTTGCTCTAAAACTCAGCTTTTGTCTCACTGTGATGACCAACTTGAGTGATATATTTCCCTTTTTAACTAGAATTTTACTTCCAAAGGAATTAACAGGCTCTCTTAACAATTGGTATTCTCATTTCTTTTACAAAACTTTTTAAAAATGGTCTTTAGCTGTTCTTTCAGTTGTTTTATTTTTATTATTATTTTTTGCTTTATTATTGGCTTTTGTGTCTGTCAATTTTACATTTTATTTTCCTTGTCAACTTTTATAACATTTTCCCTTTGGGTGTTTGAAGATTTCTGTTTATTAATGATTTACAGGCACAATAAAGAGCAATTCTGGGAGACCTATTAACATAACAGTCATGTTTTTTGATTTAGTATTTCTAGCTGGCTTGAAAATGAAATGAAAAGATGGATTCATTAATTAACTTACTAATTCTAAAAAGTTCCCAAAATATAATTCATTCACACATATAAAAGACTCTGTAAAACCCAATGTGAAACCCTTACTTTAATAGAACAAAAAGAAAAATTCCAGTGCTTTAAACAGAATGAGAACACAAACATGGATAACATTAAAATTGGACTTTAACCTGGAAAATATGACTTTTAAATCTGTGAAGATTGTTCACCACTGGTACAGACACATAGGAAAACATTTAAATATCTACAAATTTAGTCATATATTAAAATGTAGATAAATAACAAGTTAGTGTCTTTTATACATAATAAAAAACACATAAATTACAATTACATTTTGCATTATTTATTAGAAGTGGTGCAAATACAAAGAGGAAAATTTTCCTTCTTTGGACCTCTAAGTGCATGGCTTAAAGAGCAAAGAGATAAAGTATTTCATTGGCACATTAAAAATATGTATGACGGAAAACAATAAATCAGAATAATTAATACATATAGGGTCAGAAGTCCATTTGCTAGAGGCTGGACCTTTCAAAGGATTGATGTTTACTTTTTTTTATCAAATCTAAATCCAGTGTTTATAATGTTTAATATATATATATATATATATATATATATATATATATATATATATATATATATATATATATATATTATTTTTCCTGCCAAATGGAACAGTTACTTGGGTCCAAGTTTAACTGTAACTGTTGAGATGAGTGGAAGCTGAAGAAAGTAGAGCTCAGTTTTGCGAAATGGACATTCCACCATCACTAAAGTAGGCACACAGCATGATGCTTCTGCCCCCATGTTGGTTAGAACCCTTCACATATTTTCCTAGTTTTCTTGCTTCCTGTAATAGCATCCAGCTCAAATTTATCATTAGATAATCCATGTGTACATTCATGTACAAATTGAATGTATTTAAAAACATTTGATCAGAACTAATTGAAAGTAAAAACTCATAAGCAGGGAATAAATTAGTCATATTTAAAACAGTTTTAACATCAAAACCAAAGTTTTAAAAATGTTTAAAATGGTCATTGGCCAATGCATAGGTTGCTCGATTTGAAGATCTTTGACCAGAGGTTTGTTAATGAAACTACATTTCCTTTAAGTATCAGATAAAGATTTTAGCAAGCAAAGGGGAGCTACCTTAAGATTAAAATCAGATAGAATACAACAATTTAATCATTGATTGATTATAGAGGGGACTGATTGCTTTGAATACATGCAGGGTTTGCAGAAAGCAGATTATTAAATATGACGTTAAAAGGTCACTTTCTGATAAGCTGATATGATTATATAGAGAAAGACAAGCAGATGAATAGGACACTCCACAGTGAAACATCTAACCTGGATTAGTAAGTGTTAGTGTGTTCGAAATCCATAAATGTTAGGTTTAAACACCAAACATTTTATGCAGTAACCTGTACAAAGAATGACACAGAGAATTTTAGTATGATTCACTTGCAAGGAGAGTGATCAGAGACTGTTCAGTTACAATTCTCCAAACCACTCTGAAACAGCTCTGCCCCCACCATGCATTTTATTAAGGAATTTTCCCTAGCTACAATGTTGGTTCCGACTGCTAAAAGGGAGGGGTGAAATAACCAGTCGGAACCAGAAGTCTGCAAAACATCATACATTTTCATGAGATAAGAACTTTCACTCCTTTCTCTGGTGTACGTGCAGTTCCCCGTGTTCTGGCTGCTGACCTTGAGCAGCCAGTTCTCACTCCTTCTGCACAGCTTCTGCACAGACTTAAAACATTAGTACAGAACAAACAAGTAAAATACTTCAACACTCTTTATGATATAAGTGAAATAAGGATAACAAAATGTGTGAGCATAATAATATGATCTCAGTGTGTAAGCATAATAATATTGATTAAAGGAATATGATTAAAAGTAGAATAACTTGTACAATTAATCCAACATTTCCCCCCTGTTTATTCACTTTAAGCTATTTATTTTATCATTCAGTAGTCACTTCTTTTCAGATTTTCAACTATGAAATCACGTTTTAGCTGTAAAGGGTACACTCAGAGGTACTTTAAGCTGGTGGGTTACTGTTAATGTCATTAGAATTAGTCAGGAAAATGCAAAGAGATTTCATCCTCTGCGCTGTCTTCATCATCAGATGGGTATTTTTCAGTGGGCATGAGGGCATACATTTCTGCTTTCATGGGTTGTATTGCTGTGGTAATTAGTCTATTTAACAGTGCTCTAATACATGGAATGCAACAACATCCACATAAGGTCAAGATGGCGGCAAATACAGCTATAGACATTAAAATAGAAAGCACCAATTGTTTGTATTTACCAAAAATGTCTCCAAATCCATCCCACATTTTTGTGTCAACTCCAGAATGGTCTTTCATTTTGCTGTTAAGAGAGCGAAGGCCTTCAAGGGCCTTTGTGAGGCTGCCATCTGCAGCGGTGTTGTTGGGAATAAAGGTGCAACACTGATCTCCAAAAATAGAGCACACACCACCTTTTTCAGCTAACAACATGTCAACAGCAATACGGTTCTGGAAAGCCATCAGAGAGGTAGCTGACAATTGTTCATGGACGGCGGAGAAGCCTTGTTCTGTTTTATTTCCCAGCCTCTGGACGTTATAATGGATGTAGTTGATTCGGTCTACATTTTTATTTAGAGTACACCACCAGCATAAGAAAGATTCAAATCCTGCAGAAACTTGATTGGCTAGTTTATACTCATCAGGAACACCTCTGGGTACACCAATGCTATCAATATAAGTAGGGTCATCTCCACTCCATGCATTTTCAGATGCCCTCCTCCTTCTAGTATGCTCTGTGTGAGGTAAAATGCTGTTTGCAGTTGTCAACAATTCATCCGTTGTGAGTGATGTAACAGAAACAGGTAAAATCAAAGTGACAGCAGCACATAATCCAGTGGTGTTACATGGAAGTTTGTCAAACAATTTGTCATCTCCACACCACCACCAGATGTCGCTGCGGGATTGAGGTTTAAAAAAGGTGGATACCAATAAAATACTTGCACATTGTGTTTCATTTAGTGTGCCTAGTTTCGGGCCCACTCCGGTCCTGTTTACACAGGTGAAATTTGCCACAGCTACTTTTTTCAAAAAGATTGGTTTCTTTTTCTCAGCTGTGGTCAGGGGATAGATGTTATCCCAATAGGTGCAATTATCAGATGGGACCGTATAATTCATTATATTTAGAAGACATTGAGGAGTTATGGTAGCAGGAACCACACGTAACAGCGGTCTGGCTCCCATACACACAAGACAATCAGTAGACACTGTTTTAGCTGCTTGTTCTGCCATTAAAAGCCAGTTGTTTGTTTGCCCAGAGATTCCAGTGATGACTTGAAACAATTCATCTGTTTTAAGCGGACCATTAATATTTTGAATTTTTATCTGTTCACCTTGGGCAGAAGTAAGAATCCCTAGACCGTGCACATAGAAATGAGGAAGAACAGCCTTCCTTCTCAAGGGGTTCTGCTGTGGAGTTTATTGTCATAGTGAAAACTTTGGAAGCATGGTTAACAGTGAACCCTGATATTCTACTCATCCATTTCTTAGCTAAAAGTATCCATCCATATGATCCCTTTTTCCACTGTCCAGTGGTTCTAAATACGTCTCCCCAACCATTATGAGTTCTTTGAACTACGCGAGGAAATAGATAGAAATCATAACCGCGCCAATTTCCGGGATCATGTTTAAATCTTTGCGAGAATGTTTGGAAAGGAATAGTCACCAAACTGATTACTCTAGTAGAGTTATAGCAGAGATAGACGTCCCTTTTACAAATAGCTGGATCTTGAGGGCAACAAGAATCCTTGCTCTGAGCGAGAGCTAAAAACAAAACTAATATGAATAATCGCAACATCATCAAGGTTCAAACTTCAAAAAGTGTTCTATGGATAATCTTTTACACAATGGTCTACTTCCTATGACCTCTCGGCAGAGTTGTTGAACCTTCACCAGTTTGAGATGGTTGTATGCTAAAAAATACAACCCCCTTTGTACGATGGACTTCCTCTGGAGGTCGGTGAAGGAGACCAAATGTGTATTCTATAACAGGTACCACAGTAGAATTACTAGAGTGCTAAGCAGTACGGTAAGGTTCCAGAGAATAATTAAGAAAGTGATTTTACTTATTACTCATCTGATCTAACTATCACTTTCTTGCAATCCATTTAGAAAACAAATCTATTATAACCAAACAGAATTGAAAGGATAAATAGGTTTAGGGAAAGCACCTTTTTAGGTCTTAAATTTCCTTGAAGATTATGTTTAGCACATATTAGACATGCTTTACAAAAGTTTTTTGCATAAAATATAAATCCATATGCTGTATAATGATGCTCAATGCTCAATCAATCCTACAATCCCCCCGTTTGAGACATGAGTAAAATCATGACTCAATATAACAGCTCATTCAAAGAATTTTTTATTTTTTTTTTTTTTATTTGGAAGGATTGGTTTATGTTCTGGTCACATATAGGTGCCATCATGGATTTTAAGATAGTTTGGCTGATTAACATGTTTGTTTCGTTGAATGTCATCCCCACTTCACATGTTTTTAATAAGAAATGTTATGTTTAATACAATGTTACGATGAAATTAGGACAGCAACTAACAATTATTTCGTAAATCGATCAGTCTATCGTTAATTCTTTCGATTAATTGGTTAGCCAAAAGTTCTGTAAAGAAGATTACTAATGACATTAAACCAGGTGAAACCAAAACATCTCCTCCTGAAGAGCTCCGGACGGAAAGTATTGACAGACAAAAACATTTTATAATCGTATTTGCAAAATGTTTATAAATTTATTTTACAGTTTTGGTATGATTACTGATCCAAGTGGGTTACTCTGTCGGGAAAGCCAGATTTGACATGTATATTATGTGTTAGAGTCTCTATACTCCATTTAATGATGAATCACTAAATTTGTTTACGAATATGCAAATAAACAATGAATTTGATTCATGTTTTCAGCCACAGATAAAATACATGAGATGGGCAACACAGAGTAACTACAGCCCAGATGTTCAACTTTCATAGTGAAGTTATTATTTTTAATGAAGCATAGTAGGTAAAAATATAAGAGTGGGGTTTAACTCTGCACTTCCATTCTATATATTCAGAAGAAAGTACTGTATTTACCGTCTGTCTCAGTTGTTCAAATAAAATCATTTACAAAAGTGGAAAACAGTCCTAATTCCACATTCATCAGAGCCGGTGATACTCCAACATTGATAAACAGCATCTAGTTAGTGTAGTGCTTAAAAAAATGTTTATCAATGTAGCAAAATGCTTCCTTTTCTCTTTAAACAATGAATTCTCTCATCAGTACTGATGCTTGATGATCAAGCATAAAAAAGTGAGAAATAGGAAGGCATGCATAATGCATATAGTACCAATGACACCAGACCAATAGGTGTCCCTACCAAAGTTCAAATCAATGCCCTACCACTGGTGCCATCCTTCATTGCAGCTGTAGCATTTTTTTTTTTATTTATTTATTTATTATTTATCCAATTAAGTTTTTTATAGGCCCTTATCAGGACCTGGAGAGTTCTTTATGGTGCCACATGGTGCAATATGTAGGTCATTCGTGGGTCCTATGGACTGCTGTACAATAATGGAACAGACTGTCTTCCCTCCTGAAGCAGTGCCGATCTCCGAAGGAGGTTTGTTGGGAAAGTCCAGAGTATAATGGTAATGTGGGATGCCCAGCCTCTATCTAAACAAAGCATAGAGCATCCCTGCCTAAGAGGTTAACTGACATTCAGGTAAAGTCAGTACAGACAGCCGGCAGGAGAGTCCTTCAGGTCTCTCAACCACACAAGCTGGATCTCCTGCACAGCCTCTTTTAAATGACCTTGAGCTTAATCGGATTCATGATAAATCGGACTATGACAGTCTCAGGTCCTTGGAATTTATTGTTTAACAGTTGTTCTGGTATGCACCACTGTCACACAGGAAAACTGTTAGTCTGTTTTCATGTATAGTTAATACAACTAATCCTTATTTGTGCATACATCATGTTTTTGATAAAAATCCTAATCTTTTGGCTAAAATGCCATCAGTACGCTTATAGAGAGGAAAAAAGGAACAAGAACAGAGGGACTAAACCCAGAACAAATAATGGATGTCTATTCTATTAACATTTCTCTATCTGTAGAGAATGGGACTGTTTTATAGGTTTCTTTCCCCTCAGGCCCCGCCCATCCATGCCCAGGCCCCAAATTTCCTAAATCCTCCCCTGAGACCATCATGACAGGAAAAATGGATTTTCAAGTTGCCCGACCCGCCACAAAGGATTTGTAGCCTCATTAAAGGAAACACTCAATTTCAGGTTTGGGTTCAGGGGCTGGCTGTGGGGAGATTAAGCCTCCCCACATATCTTTTGACCAAGCCCCCACAGGTCCACCAGAACGGGTAACCCTTGTGGAGGTGCTGGGCATAGGAGAATAAGCCAGTAGATTCTCAACTTTAGGAGCTGGCAAGACTGGGGCAGCATTATTACAGCAGCACCAAGTTCATTTGGGTCTTGCTGTAATAATACTTGTGTTTGCTGTAATAATGCTGAATATGGACCTACAGGTAGTAAATCATCTTTACGATGGGTATGTGCAAGGGTATGGGTTCTTTTATTGTGGTTCTGCAGGCTCCTGTATCACACAAAATTTAACAGGAGTGCCCTGGACCATCAGAACTATTTCTGGTCTATAACATTCTCTTAAAAAAAAAAAATCTTCTAGGTTTAAGACATCCATATTTTCACCCTCTATCTCTCTAATAGAAAATGGTTGCTCATCTAGTCATGCTGAGCTTCCTGCTTTTTTGTGGTTTACTTTGACAGTGTCTAGCTATGTGGCCTTTTTTCCCCACATGACCCAACACGCCTCCTGGAATTATCAGTTGAGCCGGATGCTGATCCAGTAATCTTCTTCCCCCACACGGCCCTCGGCCCCTACCTCTGGATCTGCTGATAAAACACAAGTGTCCTCTCCCCGATGTAAAACACAGTGGGATTCTTTTTATTTTATTCTTTTTACTTTTTATAATTTTTCTACATATATTTTTTGTATGTATATACTTGTGGAGTGTTGCACCACTCATCTCTATGTGGTGAATTATACATTCTTCCACATCCTTCTTTGGAGAGGGAATTCCTTCTACTGCTTTTCTAACATCTTCCTGTGTCCAGGTTCTGTATACCATTACTGTGGCTGGTTGTTGGGCATTCCCCTACAACCTGGCCTGCTAAGGGGTTTGGTAATTGTATTAAAGGAAGCGTGAGGACTGCTCCTTCACCTTCCAGGTTCACAGGCATCACCTCGGGGTGTCTCGTGGGAGACAGAATGTCATTAAATGTTGTCGCTTAAAGTTTTTGAACCAATCCCCTACAGAACCTTTTGGACCTAGTAATATATCCCTGGGAGGTATCAGCTTGTGGGAGGGGCTATATTTTCAATGGTGCTTCTACATGTATGCTGTGGGAGTGTATCGTAGTATATCCCCGTGGGTGAGAGAGCTGAGGGATCGGCTGCAGCGGCACCTCCCATTGGTGGGAGATTATGTAATTTCGATGTATCAGGTTGTAAAACAGGGCCCTGCATACTCATCATCCTCCTTTCTATGAAACATAACTGATCTTTCCTTTTTTCTTTTTTCTTTCTTCACTTTCCCTTTCTTCCTCTTCTTTCTCTTTTCTTTGTCTCTCCCCCCTCTCTGTCTTAAAGCTCTGCATGCTTCCTCCTTCTTCTTCTCTGTCCTGCCAATTTCATCCAGACCATGGTTTGTATGTAACCTTCTTTTTTTGTCACCAAAGTGAAACTTTATTTTTGCTCTTTGTTTTTACCTTTTGTTGCAAATCTTTTATGTTTGTGGTGCTCAATTTGCCATTAAAACCGTAGTTTTTTATCCAGTGACACAATGGCTCCAATGGGTCATCAATTTCGACTGCTTTCCAATCTTTGCACTGGAGTTTCTCTAATAACTTCTGTTTTTCTTTACTTTGCCCTTTTCCCATTTTGAACTAAATTTGGGCCCAGTGGGTTTTCAACACCTGTCGTGTTCTAAACACTGGGGCTTCAGACAAGATGGTGATCAACTACTTTTGTGGTAAAACTCACTTCAACCTTTACAGGTGGAGTTTTCTTGTCTACAAACATCCACACAAACCATTTAACCCTTGTCTTTTT
>JAGKQL010004002.1:0-13279 GCA_018398635.1 Cyprinodon brontotheroides | reverse complement strand
TATATATATATATATATATATATATATATATATATATAAAATATTTACTGATAATAGACATAGATAAAATATTTACTGATAATATAATAATAGTTATTTAAAAAGGTATTTCAACCACTGAATATATATAATTATAATAGATAAACCATAACTTCAGCCTGCACCATATAGTTACTATGGGTGCAGGCTGAAGTTAATGTTTTGCCTTTTATGTAGACCACAATAGTGAATGCAGAACACCGTTCTTCTATATTTATCATTGTCCTTCCACTTCAGAATTATGCACTACTTTGTGTCTCTTTAATATATATTAATTCCAATGAACAGAATACATATTAGTGGTTGCAATTTGAAAAGAATGAGAAAGAGTCCGGTGGTTGAAATACCTTTTTAAAGCATCAAATGTCGATAGATGTCAGCTTATTACTTATATCTTTAACTGTTGCATTGGGTCCAGATTTCAGCTTCTGTCATTAATGCTCAAGCATCGACCATAATGAGGCACTTCAAGTCTCCCAGTTCTTGACCCTTCAGCTTTCCTTCGATCTTTCTCATCACTTCTGAAGTATTCTATATAAGACCAAAATATTTGGAATAAAAACAGTTCAGATGGCAGATCTCCGGATGAAAAATCTTTGAAAGTTTGATTATTTCTTAGAATCAACTCAGAGAGTTCACATTACCATATTTTTGTTGCTTACACCAAGCATACGCAATGTCTTTAAATAAAAACAAGAGTGTTCTTTATGATATTCTGTCTTTAAAATCCTCTTATTAGAGTGCACTTTTTTATTTGAGAGACACCTAGTGGTCATTTCTGAGATATAACTTTAATAGTAAAAAGAGATCTTTCTTAAAAAACTATATAACTTTTAACACAACCCACATCAATAGTTTCACTTCAAACAATTACAGTACTTTGACCATTTCATCAAACCAGATGCAATGCAGCCAAACATGAGTCACACACGTATGGCATACTGCACACACAGCAGGCAAACTCAGAACCTGTGAATATACAATCAGGCAGTTACAATAATCAGTGTTTTTCCATGCTTATGGCCACACAGCCTTCTATAGTCCTCATCAGACTAGTAGAAGGAGGACAGTAATCACCCAGTGGGGAGGGGGATGTGGATCTATGCTGGCCAGTGGCTGTGCAGTCCAAGGTAAGGATGCTCCAAAACCAGAGGCCAGAGAGGACCACAAATTTACTAACAACAATGCTGTTTGGTTTTCATGTGTTTGATAAGAAGTCCTTATGTATTAACAGTTGAAGCAGTGTAGCTGTTAGAAACAGCCTGATTAGGATGGTTCCTGTCTGGATATATACATATTTAAGAGCATAATTTGTTTATACTACATCAATAAACTTTTATACTGTCCCTTAAATCTGAACTAAGGGCCAGCCAAACATCATCATATTTAGAAGCCAGGAACATCAGAAAATGAAAAAATCAGCCTATTTGTTCTTTTGTTTTGTTTAAAGCAATTGGTAATCTAAGATAGAAACATTTTAGTCACACCCTAAAAACATAAACCCTCTAAGAGGTTCTTTTTTGTAAAAACTAAACATATTAAAGCTATATGTTTTGGTTTCACCACATCTTGTTTGCATTTGTAGAAAAAAAAAAGATACTTTAGGGGGTGATATGTGCTGCTTATTGTTGACACAGATGATGGTTATAGTGAGCTATTCCACAGCAAAGATCATTTGTCTCGGCAACTTGGATGAACTCTGTAGAATAAAGTTGATGAAGATGTTTCCAACTCTGTGATAAACCACAGAAACCAGTGGATCAGTGCTGTGTGTGCAGTATATTATCTATTTTTTTTTTATCTATCATGTATCCTGTTTTTATAAATATCTTCTAATGTTTAAAGATAAAATTAAATCGGTAATCAAGCTCTCTTCCTGCATCTTTTTAGCATGTTAAATAAATACAACCCTGAGTTGTTGTTGTTATTTTTCTCTGTGCCTGAGTCAAATGGGCAACAGCTAAATTAACTGCACCTACTGTCTGGTAATCAGTCTTTTAACTTAGAAAAAATACATATCTTAGACTAACATTTACATGTTTTCAGAAATCTCAGTGGAGACCAACTTAAAGGGGTTGAGTGACACCGTAGAATAATGTTTGGCTGCATCAGTGTAGTGTAATTTATCTCTAACAAGAATAACAAATCTATTATGTGGAGGAAAATTAGACTTACAGAACAACTTCATGTCTAGCCAGTACAATTAAGTGTATTTTAGTCACACGGGTGAAGGGAAATGGGAAGACTGACTGACTACTGTACATAAGAGTGGCAAATCGGCTTAGATTAGAAGGCTATTGCAGTATGCATAATTATCCAAGTTATAGGAGATGGTCACTATTTCCAACGTTTCGATTTTTTTATGTTGTTTAACATATGTCTAAGTATTGGACAAAAAAAATATTCTGATAAAAGCTTTAAGCCTCCAAATCGGGGAACATCAAAATAAACAAAAAAGATTACTTGTGCCTTTTAAAGGTATAGAGGACAATCTTTTATTTCCAGGGTGGATCATCTAAATAAGTGGTCCTCCTAATTGTCAATCATTTTGGTGTTATATGATTACGTAAGGCCGCCCTGCTTGCTCACCCCGTTAGCTATCTTTTTTGCGCATGCACACTTGCACACGCTGTCGCTACCCGACAGTGGCAAATAATCACAAAGATGGAGCAGGCACCCCGCGGTGGAGGAGGAGTTACGTGTACAATGGAGTGATCATCTGTCCTAACGGCCAGTTAACTGAGTTTACTTTAAAGTCCACTATATAGCCCCCGTTGTATGTGGATACAGTTTGTATGGGCTATGAGAACAGCACATTTTAAACAGGGCGTGTATGAGATGGAACAGGCTTGTGCATTTTTTTTTTAAGTGGAGAGGGCGGGTCGTTTAAAAAGTCCTTCACAATACCTTTAAGCTTTAAGCTGTAGCTCTTCAAAAATGTTAAACCAGTATTATCTCGTTGGAATAGTACAAACTGTATCCTCACCCTTTGCCTGTTGGTTATTCTAAAAATCATCTTTGTCATTGATTGCTGCTGAGAAACTAGGACCTCAAATCTGCTTTGGAAATTCATCAAAGTACTTTTGAACAAAATGTGAGCTTCCTTAAATGTAAACAAATGTGGTACAATAATATCTTATCTTTCATTTTGACTATTGTGAATTTCCTCTCATAACAGAATTCAATTTTATATTCTATCATCATTATCTTACTGAAACAATGCATACATTTGCAATTTGATTAACAAAAACAAATGAGTTAGGTGCAGGTGTATTATTTGCACGATGGCCTTTGTTAGTAAATCAGATTAATTTGTGGAGTCCAAGCAACAATCCACAAACAATCCCAGTACAGCAGGGGAATAAGTGAAAAGCAAGCCGAAAAACACGAGAGAAACAGAAGCAGCAGGCAGGGGAGCTACCTTGAGATAGTGGATATTTAACTGGCAGGCCTAGAAGAGAGAAGAGACTCACTCATTAGTGGGCTAAACAATTAACCTAAGTGTGCAAGTCTGAATGACACACACCAGCAAAAACATGAAGTTATTACTCTGACGACTAGAAAATATTAAACCATAAAAAAAATCACATCTTTTGCATCCCAACCCTAGTTTCCATGGCAACCAGCGGTTGTGTGAAGATGTCAGCGACAAAGAAAGCCAAGGTTGGTCGGTTCGTACAGTATGAAGAAAAGAAGCAAATTAATACTCAGTTCCTGAGGGAGTGCTGTGAGAAGAAGGCATTTACATTTAGTATTAAACCCTGTACCTCTCACACACAACCATTTCACCAACACACCAACCTTAAGAGTTGGAGTTTCATGAAATAACCTTCTGTCTCTCACAATTCTTGGGCTTCTTGCATAAGTCCCAACAAGTTCTGAACTCCTCGCTATAGTACCCCAGTAAATAAACTCAGGTATATGGAGAGGATGTGAGTTTTAATTAAGATTGGATTCTGTACAAGCAACCTCACTGATCTGCAGTTATCAAAGCAACCACTAGAGAGCAATAACAGGCTACAGTGTGTCCTTTAGATGTAATCGGAAGGATCTGCAGTTTATTTTTCTAGTGATTAAAAAAACATGAGAAGCAGGTGAAAATTTCACTTAACAACAGATATCAATTCAATAGACTATAGACTCTCTCAAATTTTATTTTTGTTGAGAAGTAATAAAGAGAGAGACTGCAAAAGCAGAAATGAGTCTCCATATGTTGTGGGAAATGTTTTGAAAAAAGGCATGTGAATGGGTTAAACCTCTAAAATCAATTAAAGTGACGAGTCTCAAATCCAGATAGGAAGCCCCCTTAAACTTAGGTGCAACATTTTCAGTCTGTCAGATCTATGTAAGCTCTGTTAAGCACCCAGTGTCATTTAAAGTCATACCTGGTAGAGATTTAAACCCTTAAAATAAATGCATCTTTATTGCAGCTGCATCATTTTGCACGAAAACCTGTTATAATTTTTCCATCTATTTTTTAACTTGTTCAGTGGAAATACAATCAAAGTAGCCATTTACTGGCCCACCTTCAATGAAACTTCCCTTTGGAAAAACAACAACCAAAAAAAAGAAAAACAAGTACCTAACTTTTCCATGACATGACAAGTTATAGTACTGTATACGGATCAAATTATTTTTGGCAGCTCTTCTATGAGCAAACTCTACATATGATCATTTATCTTTTCCTGCAGGATTATGGTCTATGGATTTAGCAAAAGTTGATTTTTCTATGCTAGTGAACAATTTCTCTGTTGACTTGGTTATAAAATGAGAAGTCATTCTCCCATTATTAATATTGAAAAAGGCCCTTTCCTGGCTTACAATTGAGAATAAACTGCTTTTTTATACACTTATGCTGTTTAAGTCAGTTTTTAGTAGTAATGTTCCAGCTTTTATCCTTTCAAAAATTGTTTTTAGTATTTCTGTTCATGATCAACACTAGAGTTTCCCGTAAAGGGCAGCTTGTTTTACCAGGTCCAAAAACCAATGCTTTAAAGATTCCTTTTATTTATATAAATCATTACGTCTTTGGAATAATCTACCTTTATAGATCTGCTGCAGTTGTAGCAAATAATCTTCTGAGACTCCATTTGATGCCCTGAAGTGTTTTTGTTTTATTGGGTGTTTTAATTTACTTTTTTTTTGTGCATTCTCTGATCATTTCTAAACTATTTGTTAAGAAATGAAATTTTTGGAAATGTAATATTTTGTGACTGTGCTTTGTACTGAATGCCTTTAATTTGGGCCCCAGTAGACTAGCTGTTTGCCCTGGCAAAAGCTAATGGGGCTCCTTAATGAAATTACTAAAAAAGAAACAAAAAAACAATTAAAGAAACCATAGACTTTAAAAAGAGTATATATACCCATAATTGCCATACATACACCTCTTTTTATTTTAAAGTGAGCTTAAGTTCCTTTTCATCCCACTTTATTTGTGGTTTTGATATGAAAAAAACTATTGTTTGCCGTTAAAATCTCAGTTTTCATCTGACCAAAGTATACAGTCCTACCATAGTTCCAAAAATGTGCTAAAAGCAGAGTTAAACCAAATCAGAAGCTTTAATGGCTGAAATGTAGGTCACTAATGTTTTTATAGAACCTTGGTTAGGGGTATTACTGAGGTTTGAACCTTCCCATCAATGCTGCTTACAGTTCTTTAATGGTCACAAGATCAATTTTTAGTCCTCAAACCACCTACAGTAGTAGCCGGTGACTATAAGAAAATTGGCAAATTTGTCACGTCATAATTGTCTTTATTTCAACGCATTGTTTACTCAAACTTATATCCCTATAGATTGAGCACAGCCACATAACAGGGAACCCCCTTACACGATCCATTATATAACTGGGATTGATATCATTTTTGGTTTATTTTGTCATATAATATTGAGTATAAATGTGTAGTAGGAAAGGGAATCTATGGTACTGTGCTGACAAAACAAATGAAACTCTTAAGTTCTAATCAATAGCGTCAGCCTGCAGTAAAATAGGCTCATCTTAGAAAAGGTCAGAGTTATATCAATAATCTATTATATCATCATTTATCTTACTAAGGATAATATGTGTGATAACTTATTTGAAGATATGTTTCAGTGAGTGACCTCAATATTTTGCATCTATCTAGGTTATCAGTAGTGACAACCTAAATGTCAAGATAAACGCAACTTATTTACATACAAGTTTAATGAAACTTTAATAGGTGTGTCTATGATTGAGAGTAGATGCCTTTTGCTTAAGACATTTTATACCGGGTTCCCCACATAAATCTGCAGCAGGACTGACTCACACTTTGCAAAAAAAAAAAAAAATTAAAAATAACAGATAATCTAAAGAACAGCTTCCATTCTAAGTATTTACTTCATTTTTGTCACCATCTCTGTAGCACTTGATAAAAGAAAATAAGGGTATAGATGATGTTTCCATAGCGACAAGAAAGAGAAGGACCTTTATTTGTTAAAGCCCATATGAGCAGCTGAAAAAAGACATTTGAAAATTATTTTTTCCTTTCTCTTTAAAAAAAAAAAACCTGAAATGGCTGCCCACCTCAAACTTTGTCGAAGTTCAGATTGACGCCGTCTACCTCAGGAATGGGAACATTGTAATATTCTCCTTCCTCCTGGTTTAGAGCTTGTACCTAACAGAGCAGAAAGGGGCTTGAGATAATCTTATTTCTTTGCAATATTCTTTCATACCTGAACATACAGACTAATGTATTCCAATTAATCTTTGAATTCTCCCATCTGCCCTCCACTCACACTTAAGTCTTTTATGCTTCTGCTCTCTTTAATTACAAGTACTTGATTTCTATTTTCTGTATGTTTGCAGGGCTCTACTCTTTTGCTACATTGAGCTTGCTTCTAATTAAGGTCTAATGAAGTGTGGTTTATAGGAAAGACTGCAGCTAAACACCCAAACAATAGTATTTTTTTAAGCTGTCTGCCAACATTTGACAATTTGTATTTCCTCAGTTTCCTTTTTGAGCAGAAGCTATTTAAGCTAAAGCAGGAATGCTAATCTTGCTTCCAAAGTGAGAAACAGCAGATCTACAGAGAGAAGCAATTGTCTCCAACAGGTTGTTTCTTAGATATTCTTTATCTTCATACCAAACATGGGGTTTAAAATGATTAAAGAATGATTGTGTTAGCACTAAAACAGACAAAATTGGTGTTCTTCTGTTTCCATTATGTTTGTAAATTACCTGAAAAAAGTAACAAATGTCAAATCAAACTGGAACTTGTGCCAAGTTTGTCTTTTATGGACTGAAACTGGTCTAAAAAAAAGGAGGGAGAAAGAAAAGGCCTCAGAAGAGAGATATGTCCCAGAATGCTTTCTTGCTGAGAGCTCTCCTGCGAAAGCATTGTAATTTGCCGTCAGAGTGGCCACCACTGTTATAACAGGCTTTCACTACCCACAGTGGCGACTAAAAACAAAGATGGCGCCAGGTACCACACAGTGGAGGAGGAGTTCACGTGACCTACGGGGACCAAAAAACAGTGATCATCTGTTCAAACGGTCAGTTAACTGAGTTTGCTATAAATTCCACTATGAGAGCAGCAACTTTTAAACAGAGCATCGCGTGAGGAAAAAAATGGGCTTGTGCATGCTCTTGCCGCGACTTTTAAAAGCATTCTTACTTTCGAGAACTGGTACAGGACATGCATGTGCTTTTTTTGTTTTTTTAAGTGAAGAGGGTTGGTCTTTTTAAAAAAATTGGGAAAATCCCCCACAATACATTTAAAGGATAAACTATTATTTTGAAATAAATCTTTTATTGAAAGATATGGAAGGGTTGGAGCAAAATTATTTTTTTGGCGTGGAGGTAAATGCTACAAAAATATGAATTTAAAGCAGCAAGCAATTGAACAATATATAAAAATTTTTTATGCTATCGGGAAAACTAACCATCCACAATGAGAAGCCTTTGATGAGCTCAGAAACCCCAAATGACATAGAGCCCATGAAGTCGCTTCTGGTGGTTCTGTCCCAGTCCCATACTTCAATTGGACAGGCGTCGATCTTTATCTGATGCTTTCAGCTTACTGTACAGACACACACACACACACACAATCAAAAATGTATTCATAGTTAAATCTTTGCATTTTGATTTTACGAGTGGCTTTTAAATGATTTTCTAAAAAGATCAAACTGACTCACGAATTGAAGGACTCGTTCCAGCAGGGGATTGAGAGAGGAACGGATGGTCCTGGTCTTCTGTTTGGTCTCGATTCTTGGTCTGGAATGAGCTTGGAGTTTGACATATAGGGGTCTGATAAAACCATTTGGATCCATGGGAATCAGGATTCTGGCTTCACCCACTGGAAAAAATATATATGATTGGTGAATTTTACAGACATTAATCTTAGCAGCAAAGGAAAGCATCAGAAGTAGTTTTAGTTATTGAACTCATCTACATGATCAATAGCCAAAAAGTGTATCTATTGAATGTGCTATGAATCTAGAATCAATGTCGTGCACATAAATAATATATTGTGTGTACAATTATAGTAGTTCAATTCATGAGTAAAATAATTAGAATTTATATATTGACTATGAGAAAGACAGAGGAAAGGAGGATGACTTGGTAAAAGGCCTCTACTGTACCTAGAACAGAAATCTAAACTTCTATGATATCCCAGATGATATCCACTCCACCAGAAGGATATGTGTTCTGATGGATCGTACCTAATGATCAGCACCCTCTCCATCCAGGCAGTGGTCCGAGAGCAGAGCACCTTCTCTCAAAGGCTGCTCAGCTCTCTGCTTGGCGAAGAAAGACACAGGAAATCCTTCCTGCCATATGTCATCAGGTTGTACAATAAAAATAAACTCTTGTCTCAGCATGCAGTAACGGGGCACGCTACATTTCTCCATATAATAGATGAATTATAATCTGTTCACTGTACCATATATAATTCATTTTACTTATATTTTAACCAATACTGTTTATGTATACATTTTTATACTGCATTTAAATTGTAAATACTTCTAGATGTTATTTTATTTTTTACCTCATTCTGTTGTGACTGTCACTATGAGTAATGCTGCTGCTATGCTGCAATTTCCCAACAGGATAAATAAAGGTCGTCCCTTCACTATCTATCTGTATGTCTGTCTGTCTCTGTCTTCTGTCTGTTATGCATTATACTGTGGTCGCACTAATTATGAACATTAATGTAGGCATGGGTTGATTTTTGAGCTGCTTCATTGTTAAATTTTTTTAAATAAGTTTCAGATGGCTGAGAATGAAATTAACCAGGTGTGTTGAAAGTCATATCTTTTATTATTGTTGATAAATTTGAATAATTTTCACCTCTTTGATCAAGTGGCATTAGCGCTCCTTGATTTTTGTTTTTTATAACATTATAAAACTTTTAGCGTTCTGTACAATGGATATTATGGTTATCGTAGTAAGAATCTTAAAACTACGAGACTAAAGTTGTAACATTATATGAGAATGAAACCACAATATTGGTGTGTAATGTTAAAAGTCCGTAACATTATTAGGCGAAAAGACTTGTAAAGTTTACATTGACATAGGCTACATCTTTAATCTCAAAATAATTAGACTTTATTTTCAAAATATTAGAACTTTTTCTCTTTGTGTTTATAACTTGATTCTAATAATTATTAATTTAATCTCTTAAAGATGCAGCTTTCAGACTGTTGGTATGGTCCTGATACCCCATCGTACATTTTAACTCAGCAGCATTGTTTTCAGAAGATAAATTCATTAGGATTTATATCGGTTTTGGTTTTCAACATCACTCTACTACATTACTCAAAGATCATTGTTCTTCTCTTACCAAGTGTTTCTGCTTTTTCACCTCAGCTTTGTGAGGCTCTTTCATGTCCCCTTGTCATGTTCAGTTCCCCCCCATAATCAAAGGCTCCCTATCATCATCATCATCATAAGTCATCATCATCATCATCATCATCATCATCATCATCATCGTCAGGAAGATGGAGGAACTTTCTTCTCATTTGTCACATCATCAGATCCTCAGAATGAGGACTACTCTAAAGTCAGCTGACATAATGCAAGCAACTGCCCCACTGTCACTTCACTACATACTTACCAAAGACAGGTAATTGCTGTAAGTCGGTGTCTTAATGCAATCTGCTGGGTTTTGTTAGAATACTTTGGAATAAAAAGCTGAAACTGACTAAACTGTTTGACCATCAGGAAACATTAGAATATTTGTACTTAATTTGGAATATGCTTTTATGATGCCATTAAATTGACCTTTTATTTACGTGTTGTAAGTGGAGCATTATATAAAGACACACTTTGAATCAATAGTTGTTTCATTTTCTATTTATTTTGTAGTAAATCAGGAATTTAGCAATTCTCTTTGTGACAGGCTTTTCGTTATCACTTCCACGGGCTTCATTCTCACACTTGAGTTGATGAACGGTTGTTCCACTATCATGCAAGATTTTTACTGCAATACATCTACAGACTGATCAAAATATTAAAACCTTATCTGATAAAACATTAAAATGTGATAATACATGTTTTCCTGCTCTAAAATCCTTGAAAGTCATTTTTACTGGCAAAAATGTGTTGCAGATTTTGTACAGTTTTGAGCTGTGGGTGTGAATTGCTGTTGAATTGTAGCAAGAAATGCATGATGCCCAAATTAGAGAACAGGTGATCATTCTTCCAATATAAAGTTTATATTTGAAAAATCAGTCAATCAATTTATTTATTATCCAACTACATTTGCATTGTAATCGAGATTTAAGTTTCAGTTCCATATATCAGTAATATTGCTCTCCACTTGTTACTAAGATTCACTTTATTTGCCACTGCTGTAGAGGTTGGTAGATATACCTGAAGCAGGTTTAACAAATTCAGATTCAACTCTCTGCAACTCTAAATTGATCCTGTAAAGTCAGGCACTGAGTGTTTCAGGTTTCACAACAGTTGCTACCAATTAGTTTAATCAATTTTAACTAGGTCCACCAGAGTTATACGCGTGCACAACAGTATAAAAAAGCCACTATCAATTGGGTAGCTTGATCAGACGAGTCATCATGAAAAAAAAGGCGGGAAGTGCTTGTTTCACCCCTGGAACTAAATTTGAATGCAGAAATGCAAAACAATAACAAAAAGGAGCATGTTTCAAGAGACAAGAAAAACAGCTACAGCTAAAAGGAGAGGAGAGGTGGCAAAAGGAAGATTTTTGCTCAGTATGCATGCCTAAGTTTATGGAAGTGGTCTATGGCAATACGTTTTAAAATTTGTCAAACACTCCTCTCTGTTATTTCCGAACTGATAAGATTCTTCCTGATCAAAATCAGCGCCTAGTTAGCTTTGATAATATATTTCTAAATTTACATTTTATGTAGAAACAAATTTTAGAAAGTAAAAACAAAACAAAATTTTACTAGTAAGAATTAAGCTTTATATTTCTAGAAATGATGAATTAAGTAATGAATGGTAGTAGATCAATGTATCTATTTGGGTTCTATTTATCTTCTGGCAGCAGGTGAAAAGGAAGCCTAAAGATGTTCTAATCTATAGAACCTGCGGATCATCTCATGGGTCTCTCCTCATTTTGATTCAGTCTTATTTTTGCACAGTAAAGTGGCTGTTTGCAGCGGTCTTAGGACTTTATCATTCCGGCAATGTTTTTATTAGCTGTTATCAGTACCACAGAATGCATTCAGATTGTGATAGTAGGCTCATTAGGTTGTTATCATCAGTGAATCTTAATCCTAACCCCAAAGTAGTGCTTTTCCTTCATGGAATTAATTAATCTATTTACATATAATCTGAAAATAATTTCAGTAGTTCTTCATGTACTGTAAATATATAAAAAAAAAAAAACGCATCTCACTCATTAAACAAACCAAAAAGAAGCAATCTCATGCCCTGTTAACTGAGTTGTAGAATCCTCTCCCTATAAATATTTCATTCTTTTGAAAAAGTGTCGTTCATTCTTTAATAAGATCCTCGTCATCGGACATGCAATGTTTGTTTGTAAACCTATTGTGTCTAATGGACCGAGTGAATGATATATATATACATGTTACTATGGTGACTGAAACAGAGGTTGGGGAAACGCTCTTTCTGAACTGAAAAAGTCAGAGTTTCCTTGTTTTCAGGTTTAGACAACTTAGAGTTTTCAGTAAACCTGCTTCATGAAATGGACCCCTGGCCTGCTGTCTTATTGTCTGTTGACCATCTTGGATTTGAGAAATGTCGTTGCACTTGCAGGGGATGGCCAATAGTTGGCAGTGTATTGCATACTGTACTTCCATTTGTTGTAGTATACACAGTTATAACATAAAAAAAAAACACAAATAGAAGAAAATAGATTTCAAATAACTTTCTACTTCAGGGACTATTACATAAAGGACCAGTATGGCATCCACAGTGAGAGAATTGTCCTACCACAAAAGGATTTTTTGTACTTTTGTCTTTATACTGCTAAATTGAAAGTTTGCAAGCAGGGTACGAAATATTTTCTATGTTGCTGAATTAAATGTATTTCCGTGCATAGATTCCATTAGAAGAGGCACATATGCTGATAAGAGAAGCTGTGAAGCAATGCATACGGTTATAATTCCCTTAAGCTGAAGTGCGAAACAACACCATCAGGAGTGCAATACTAGTGGGTGTAAGGGCACAGGCACACAGAAGAAAGAAAACAGAGGCCAAAAATGATCTACAAGTGCGCCTCACTTACCCTGCCATGACAGGTGAAGACAATTATACTCTAGCCAGCAAAAACAGTGAATGAGGGTATTAGTTGTGAAGAGATGGTAAATGGTAGGTTGACATTTTTCAGTTACAAATACTGTAAGAGGAAAACCAACAAGGATCCAAAAACAGTTCAACAATAAGGGAATGAGTGAAGGCCAATGTTTTTAACCACTTTCCACTTTTATAACACAGACAAATGTCACACTAGAAAAGTAATACAAAGCAATAATAAAAAAAATCCCTCAATATTCTTCCCCTAGAAAAGGAAGAAATGAAAAGCTCCACCAAAGCCGGGAGCTTAAGGTGAACCTCAATGATTTTTACCTTCAATTTTTTTGTCATATTCAAGGGAAATGAAATCCAACATCAACAAAATTTGGTCAGCTTTTTAATTCCTACAATAAAAAAAAAAAAAAAAGATACTGTTTGAGACTGTATGGAGAACAGGATGCGGGTCATGCACATGTCTTCTGGCAGTGTTGCAATTTTTTCCAATTTTGTGAAGATGTTGGAAAAAAAAAAAAAAAA
>JAGKQL010004001.1:0-16537 GCA_018398635.1 Cyprinodon brontotheroides | reverse complement strand
TTTGCCACTTTCCTTCCCAGAATGGAAGTTTTAATTGGCTTTCCAACAAACGGCGACAATCCTCTGACTTGCTAATCTGTGTTAGTAATTGTAAAATTGTAGACATCAATGTAAAAGGGATAATAACAAGCTATCTTTTAATTACCTGTAATAAAACATAATTACCCCTTGATTGGCATTGTCCTCACCCCAGAAGTTAATAAAGAATTACACATTAGAGTCTCAAAAATGCAGGCAGTTGGTTTAGTAAATCTCAAACCACATCGTCTTCTGATGCACTTCTTCAGTCTTAAACCAGAGGTCACGGATTAGCGGACCGCAGTCCAGATCCGGACCCAACCTGATCGAAAACATTTATAAACGGGTTAATACAGGAATGAGGAACTCTAATTTAATACTTTTTAATGCTCTTACAAATAATTGTAATTCAATTCAATCCAGTTTATTTATATAGCGCCAAATTCACAACACATGTCATCTCAAGGCACTTTCCAGTTCACCAGATCATCCAGTCAAATTGATTCAAAGTTTTCTATCTAAGGAAAACCAGCTGATTGCATCGACTCATTGACTCTTCAGCAATCCCTCACACTAAGCATGCTTGTAGCGACAGTGGAGAGGAAAAACTCCCTTTTAACAGGAAGAAACCTCCAGCAGAACCAGGCTCAGTGTGAGCGGCCATCTGCTGAGGCCCACTGGGGTTCAAGGAGACGGAAGCAGACATAGAAAAAGGCACATAGATACAGAAAGCAGCTGTAAAAGGCGGCCCTGTCCAGGAAACACACAGCCAGGCAGATGAGCTCTGAGCCAGCTTTCATGCCAGAGGATGAAGAGAGCACATCGAGCCAGTCACGGTCAGAGAAACAGGACTACACTGGAAAACAGGCTGATCTCCAGCATCTATAAACAAAGGTGTTGATGGAAGCAGCACAGCTGATGTTTCTCTCCAGGATGCCATCAACAAGTACCCATGACACACACACACTCCCCTACATTTAGCTCCTAGCCTAGCTTCTCTCTCCTGCACCCACCTCCCCCCATCTCCTCCCTCATTCTCAGACTATTCTCCTCTGACTTAAGGCTGGTTTATGTTAAGAAACCAGGTCGTCTGTGTGTGTGTCGCAGTAAATGCAAACGTGCCCCCGCCCCTTCCACAGACGCTCACTTGCTTCACCTCTCCAAAATTGTAGGTGACCGCAGACAGGAGGCCTCTGATTGGTCAAATCTACATCCGCACTAAACTATGCCCATTTCCTGTTTGGTACCATAGCGGCTTGTTTTGTTTGTCTGGCCGCCATTGTGGAAAACGACTGGTGAAGATGGAGCAGCTAGCAGAGCGAGGTGCGTGAGAACGCTGGGACCCTTTTCCACCTGGATCCCCGCTCTTTTTCCCCCTCATGTCCCTCCGTTGTCGTACAAACGTGCCCCCACTTCCTCACCGCCTCGGCCGTATCTAGACCCACAGCTAGTTCCTCATTGGCCCCCTTGTGTTGTGGTGGGAATAACGTAGCGCAGACCGCGCGTCAATATTGGGCATAAATCAAAAATATCTGCGACACGCTCACTGCTACACGCTGCTGCAGGAGGACAACCAGGCCTTTACTCCACCATCAGCGTCAGGCGCCGGAGGAAGAATACTCTAATTCTTCTCTAGGTTACTTTCTTCAAGCAAATGTCGATTCACAGGATAAAGTCTTCTGCGGGGCTAGCGCCAAATAACTCATGTAATTTATGTCTTAACCTTCCAAGAAGAAGGAATAAAACAAAACAGGAAATTCCTTTCTTTTGGTTTGTCCTTATTTGGCCTTTTAACAAAAATATGTAAAAGAAAAACAGAAATACATTTTTATAATTAATAATTTATTATTACTATCAAAGGTCAATATTATTTTTTGTGTGTCTTCTGCCCGCTGTTACATCAGGTATATCTGATTGTGTACAATAGGATTTTGAGCAAAGTTTTACCATTTAAAGTATGCAAAAAAGGTGTCCAGGCGCCAAAACATTTCAGAAACATATGTATCAAATATGATACATTTGGCATTATAGGGTTAATCTGCTTCTGTCTCCTTGAACCCCAGTGGGTTTTCAGCAGATGGCCGCTCACACCGAGCCTGATTCTGCTGGAGGTTTCTATCTGTTCAAAGGGAGTTTTTCCTCTCCACTGTCATACAAGCATGCTTGGTGTTAAGGATTGTAGAGAGTCATTAAGTCTTTACAATCCAGCTGGTTTTAAAAAATAATAATAATAATGATTGTGTTACCTGTATAAATAAATTAATTCTTTTATAATTTTGCAGCTTTTATACTCAGTGAGTGTCTCAGGCTGAATAACCATAAAAGGAAAGTTTGTAATTTAGTCTGAATTAAGTAAAAATCGCTTAAGAAGGTACTTAATACTTTTTTCCAATGTAATGTAAGCTGATTTTTGCTTTCACTTTAAATGTTTTTCGCCTAACAACAACAATAAAAGGCTTTCACTGACCTGGTTCCGCTGCCTTTGGGTAACCCTTTCCCTATGATTAAATACAACAAAGATAGTGCTTTCAATTGTAACGTGACTCAGCTAAAAGCAAACTGGTTTGGCATCAGGACATGCCGTTTTCACACTTTCACAACCCTCCTTCCCTCTATCATGGTGGGGGACGGTCTGTAAAAACTCTGAAATTATTAGAACCAGACGGGTCCAACCAGAGGCAAAGACGTCATTAGGAGGATAATTCACAGCGAGCAAGAAATGCTCGTTACAGTAACAGGACTGCAGATGGTGAAATTTAAACAAAAAGATCCATGATCTGGCAGAGATAATGACTTTAAGGAATTTCTCTCCGTCCTAAATTGGATCAAACCAAGTAATCCGAGTCTAAACTACATGTGGGTAATGAGACTGCAGCAGTTTTTTGGTTTCATTTCCCGACCTCGTGTGAAACACCCTCTGCCTTTACATGGAGCTCCTAGAGGACGGATAGAGCTACAGTCTGTCACAGTATTGTGCTGCAGCGTACACAGATTAAAGAGCAACTCCAGAGGAGGCTGGATCAGATATGAAAACAACAGACTAACATTTGTTTCATTCAACAATAAATCAGGGTTCTTACAGCATAAGACAAGTTAAATTCAAGACTTTTTAATGCCACTTGAAATATAAAATGTAAGACCAAATTCACAAGAAACACAAGAAAAACCTGCTTGCGACAACTTAACCCAAAGGTTTATTTTAACATAAACCACTGCACTAATGTTTCAAATTTTGAAAAGCTTCCCATACAGGAAGAAAGCTAAAAACACACAAATGACAGATATATTTGAACAATTATTTAACTGAATTCACAAACTTTGTTTTAGCAGGGAACAAAACAAATCAGTTTTAAAGCCCCAACATAACCAGTGCTAAGTCTTTTTTGCAGCTATTTTTCTTTGTATGGTTTTCTTAGTATGTTTGATTTGGTGATAAGTGGAGGCGTTGCAGAGACAAGGGTGGAACTAAACTGAGAAATACCGGCTGTTTCTCTGTAACTCCATTTTGACGCTTTGTGTTTTCGTGCTTCGCATGTGCGACTCCACTGCCTTAATTCCCATCGTTCTGAGCTTGAATGACTTCTTGCATAAATCCACTGAGCCTCATGTATGTTCCCTGGTTTTAGCCATGGAGAAAACTCTTGGCTGGAGACAATTTTGGTTACATTTACACTTGCTCAGATTTTCCAGACAAAAAGTTAATGGTGCATCTCCCAAATGTCCAACGAAGACCAACAAAAGACTGATTTAAGACATTTTAATACCAATTAAGGCCTTAGTTTTTTTTTAAAGAATTCAATGCCTTTTGAGACTTTTTAAGGACACGCGGGAACCCTGTAAATATGGAGGTCAACAAATCCATCCAGACTCTCAGCTACTGGTCAAGTCTTTGTCTTTATTAGGCCACTGAAACAAGACATCAGTTTATGTTCTTGTGTCGTTTAATGTTGGGGGGACAGTTTTCATTACACCCGATGGACCCCATGATTAATATCTCAAATATAATTTAAGGTCCTAATAAAAATAAAGAAATACAAAAGGCATTTAAGGATGCTTTTTGTCATTTTCTATTAAAATGCTGATGCGAAAGAAATAATAAAAAAAATAATTCTCCTCGAAAAAGGAAAAAAAACAGAGCGCCGAATCCTCTCTGGAAACACCTCATGTTGTTTACAGTGAATGTGTACAAAGAGATAAAGAGTCCAACTTTACTGCAGCACCACATTTAACACCTAGATTACAACCTGTATCCGGGGGTGGGGGGGCTCATTTAACCAGGCATACAGGGTGGAACTGATATATATTGCATTAATAAAATGTAATTACATCATTATTATTCCCCGAGATAAGGATGCCGCAATGCAAAGATGTGCCTAAAGAGATAACAAGTAAAAAAGACCAGTATTACTAACCTTATTTAAGTTTGTTTTTTACCTTTATGATGCTCTGCAAACACAGATTTTGAAGATTAAAGGTATACCATGTAACCGGTGTTGATTTTCCAGCGAGGCTCCCCCCAGAGGGCAAAAGTAAAAGTTCACTGTCGTAAATATGCTCAGCTGTTCTCCTGGTTTCTCCGTCAAGCCAGGCGCGGTTGTTTTGAGCTTAGCAGACAGGCGAACGCAACGAATCACCATGTCTACTGCAGTAAGTGACTATTTTGCTCCAATTTTCGGGTTTGAAAATTTAGCATGTTTTCTTACATTATTTGTTCTGCATGTGTCTAAAAAACAAAGATTGTTGTTAGCCAAGTTGGAGTTTCCCATACATTTATCCGACTGTCGTTGGGGGAAGGGGGTTCTGATTTCTGTGGTTTTGTACCTTGAGCACTGAATTAGTACATTTCAAACAATTGAAAATGGTCTAAACAACCGTATGCATGCATCAGAAATATTTGAAATAGTATGGTAGATAATCAGAATATTCTAGTCTGCCATAGTATGACTAGACACTAGACCCTTTTCCTCTTTCTTGCCTGCTCCAACATGAGCTTTTGCTGTTTTCTCGCTGGTTCCGCCATGATAACTGCAGAAATATCGCCACTGCGCTAGCAACAAGCATGCCTTTCACTGGGGGCGTGTAGCAGTTCTGGCCATAAAGCAAGACCGACTCTTGCGACGCACGAGACTTCTGAGCCTGTGGGTGCGGGCCGAGGGCTCCTGCAATTGCAAGTACGGTATTTCCCCTACAGACCACCAGGGCGGCAGAGAAAACCTTTGTTCGACCTGAAATGACTCATTTAATCATCCAAAACGTTATGGAACACATTAATTAACTGAAAAATGTTGCATAGTATGCCTTTAAAGCACAGGAAAAAAATAACGCGAAGAAAATTCTGATCGCTCAGCAATCACTTACCGACTGCAGCTCCGGTTTTTGCGGTGGGAAGGTTGGTGCAGTCTCCAATCCCAAACACATTTGGATATTTGTTATGTTGAAGCGTTTCTTTGTTTACATCCAGCCAGCCGTTCTCGTCAGCAAGTTGGCTGCCTTTAACCACCAGGCTGGGCCCCATGGGGGGCGTAACGTGAAGCATTTCATACTGATAAAAAATAAAGGATAAATCAGAAAGGGCTTCATTTTCAAAGGTTTGCACGGTGTAAAGCGTGAGAGGCAGGCAGCTACCTCAAACACTTTGGTTTCTCCTGGTTTGTCCAGATTTTCAAACACAGCTTCTTGCTTGTCGGGCCGCACTTCAATCAGGTTGTGTCGGAGGTTAATTTGCAGGTCGCGGGTTTTCACGATGTCCCACAGCGTGTCGGCGTACTTCTTGATCCCAAAGAGCACCGGTAGAGATGTGTTGTATATCACGTTGGCCTTTGCCCTTTTCCCCGTCTTAAATACATAAACAGGAAAGTGTTTTGATAAAAATAAAAAAACCTAATTAGGCTCATTTTAAAAGGCATAATTACATCCCAAAGATGAGGTACCTTTCTGAGGTAGGCGTCCGTTAAGTACATGATCTTCTGCGGAGCTCCGGCACATTTTACTGGAGTGTTTGGAAAAGTGAAAATAGCGTTGCCCTCTTTGAAGTCTTGCAGGGCCTTCCAGGTTTTTTCTACAGTTTCGACAGAGTAATTGGATCCGATCTTTGGATGCTCAAAAGCCTCTGGCAAGCCTTTAATCTACACAAAAAAAACCCACAAGGAAAAAAAAGGACTGGTCGTTACTTCACCTCTATGCTAACTGGAACAACCATTTTGTACCTATGCATTACATGTTAGGCTCTACATCCATCAATATTATATCCATATACTAGTGTACAGATTAACAAATTAGATTATCATCCAAATAGTTATTTTTTAATATTTATAATAATGTTATATTGTAAATAAATAATATTATAGAACTTATTTCAATTCAATTCAGTTTATTTCTATAGCTCCAATTCACATCATGTCATCTCGGGTCACTTTCCAGTTCACCAGATCATCCAGTCAGATTGATTCAAAGTTTTCTATCTAAGGAAAACCAGCTGATTGCATCGACTCATTCACTCTTCAGCAATCCCTCACACTAAGCATGCTTGTAGCGACAGTGGAGAGGAAAAACTCCCTTTGAACAGGAAGAAACCTCCAGCAGAACCAGGCTCAAGGGCTGGTTATCGTCCCGCAGCAGTGAGCTTGTAGGAAGTATGATGCAGACGTTTTTGATTTATGCCCAATATTGAAGCGTGGTCTGCGCTATGTTATTCCATGCCACAACGCAAGAGGGACAATCAGGAACCAGCTGTGGGTCTAGATACGCTCTTCTAGCTGGTCCAACTTCAGTCGTTGTCCACAATGGTGGTCATGCAATCCAATCTGGAGTCACCTACAATTTTGGACAGGTGCACCAGAGCGTGTGTGGAAGGGGACGTTCACTGCGACGCACACGCAGGCGTTCTGGTTTCTGAGCATAACTCAGCCTTCAGTGTGAGCGGCAATCTGTCCATGTTCCCAATTATGACTTACAGCTAAAGAAAACTTAAATTCTTTATCCTAGAATACCTGCAGAATAAAATATAAAAACAAATAAAATCTGATCAAGATAGAAATGTCGCCCTACTGAAAATTATATCAAACGACCTCATTTCTGTCCCCATTCCTTCTGACCTTCATTTCCAAATGAAGTGAAAGATTTACTTCCATCTAAAAAGAGAACTTTAGTCCACTGATAAACAATCCAGTCCCTTCTCTTCTCTGTCCAAGTAGAGACAACACTGGTTTTCCATGATGTCCAAACCTTTACTTTGCTTCACAATCTTCTCAAGAACTGCAGAAACTAAAAAAGACATTTTTTTCTTCCACTCAACCTTCCATTAATATGGCTGAACTCATTCCTCCTAACAACCAGCTTCTTTAGTGAATATATTAAGTTCCTGCATTTTTCATTTCTTTCTTAAACATCTTTTTTGTTATGGTCCTGTTTGATAATTCAGTTTTTGACAGTCTGAGCTTTGGGTTTGAAAGCCATCATTAAGAAAAATAACCCTTAAGAGATACAAGCATTCTTCCCTGATTGTTAAATAATTAAATTTATCATAAAACACGAAAACCTTTTAAATCATATGTGTTTTTTTATTTCTATAGACTCTGTGTCTGATCATAGCAGAGGCTAGTTAGATTTTATGAAGTAGAAAAGATTATGACCCCTGATCAAACTATAAAATGATGGGAAACTTCCTGCTCCCTGTGGGTGATAGGAGCACTCCATGCAATTAGGTTTATGTGGGTGAGAAAATAAGATGATCTTACCTTTTCATAATGGAGCTGCAAGCCAAGAGCTACTATCAAATATTCATAAGAGATCTGTAGAGAACAAAGAATCACTTAGGACTGATTTTAAAATCATGCTAACCTTAAATCTCTGCCAGGTAACATTTGAGTAGCGTTTTAATCACCTCAGTCCCATCTTCTGTAACGACACTGTTTTTGTCTGGGTTTATTTCCTGAACCTTGGATTTCACCCACTTAACACCTGACGGCATAACGCTGGCAGTGGGACGAGCCGATGAGGCAACAGTTTTAGCCCCGGCTCCGACGAGGGTCCAGATTGGCTGATAATAATGCACCTGGGAGAAAGAAAAAATAAAACTGAATACTGATAACTAGTTTTTAAACTTCCCATTACTTAACGGTTATGATCCTTGCCTCGGATGGCTCCACAACAGCCACGTTCTCGGCCCCAAACAACCTCTTCATCCGTGAGCTCATGCAGATGCCCCCACTTCCCCCTCCAAGGACCAACATCTTGTAGTGCTGCTTGGCAGAGGCAGGGCTGCTGGTGTGAAAATGAGAGACAGCCATGCCTGTGGGGTGGCACGGCCTCAGACGACACAGCCAAGCCATTCTGAGTCTGATCCTTTACGAAAAGAAACAAACATCTTCTGTTAAGCAACATTCACCAAGGCTGTATGGGCCTGCAACTCATAAAATCTTGCAGGGAAAAAAAATGCACTTCCTGTTTTGCTGCTGGTGCCTCAAATTTCTTACAAAACAGAGATAAAAACGTATTTATTCAATGAACAGTTGCAATGAACAAGCCATTCAGGTAACTTCTGGCAATATTTTCTTTTTTTTTCTTTGCAAATGAATCAAATGCTAAGACGCCTACAGGCTCATGTGACAACAGATTTGGTTGTGGCTTTAAAACCCAGATATTGTTACATACAGTAGAACCACAGCTTCCACAGCAAACACATAATAGATTGTGCACAATTCTCAATATCTAACAACAAGAGTACATTTATTTCGGCTGTGAAGTTAAATTAGACATTCTAATCGTTTTATTTGAGATGAAATCATTTTAATAAAAAGTAAACAGAAGAAAAAAACAGCCTTGTAGAATCAAAGCCGGATGTAAACAGGAGCTTTCTGAATGTAGATTAGGAGAAAATAGTCCTGGATTGAGCCCAGTTGGTGCATTCTGCGTAGTTAACCGTCCTCCTGTCATTCCTGAACACCGCAGGATATCAGGCAGTCACCCACAGAGCAGGACTCTTACCTCGAACAGCAGGAAGGAGTAACTGCCTGTTTTCACCGCAAATTACGACAAAACAAACAACCTCTGAAGGACTAAATTCTTCCTGTTCATTCCTCGGTGGAGCAGCGGCCAAATAGCTGTGCACGTCCGACGCGACAGGATACTAGACTAGCATGCTCCGCCCCTCGAAGCCACCGTCCAATCAAATTATAGCTTTATGAGTTTGTCCCGCCTCTTCTGAAGTTTGACCAATCAAGCATGAAGGAGTAGGTGAAACCGTGAATTAAACGTTACGCCAATAAATTCAGAAACATACGGCCACTGGAAAAAGAAAAAGAAAAGAAAAGCTAACTGATTTGTAAATTTTATTTCGGTTTAGTATGGAAAAGTTAGAATTTTGACCCTTTTTCCTCGCTACCAAAACCGAAATAAAAATCTAAAAACAGTTAACTTTTTCCAGGTCTTATCCTTCTGTAGAAACATACAAAAGCGGGTTCTTTCTTTCTACGGAAGAGGATTAGGCCACTCGGAAAAATAAAATAAAAAATAAATTTATGGATTTTTAAAATTTTATTTCGATGACTTTAATCTCAGAATTTACTTTAATCTCAGAATTTGATTTTAATTCAAAAATCTGTAGCCTAGTAAATTATCCCCACTTGCCAGCGGCCAAAACAATTTTTATACATTTACAACAGTTTTATACATTTAATTTCACATTTAGGCTGGTTTATCAAGCTAAGAATTCAGACTTTTTTCTGAGAATTCTGACTTTAATCTCAGAATTCTGACTTTAATCTCAGGATTCTGATTGAATTCTAACAGCTAACAAACATGTTAGCATCAAGCCGTAGCCATTTCTGTTTTAGAGAATAACTCTATCTCTTGTTTTAATTACCTTCTGCTCTTCCATTAATCAAATAGCATCACCAGGGACCCTCAGGCATGTAAAAAGTTGCCTAATTCCATCTTTTTCCAAATGTGTTCCTGTTCCTCCCAAACAACTCACATCTTTGTCAGTGAAGCTGAGTGCTCCAATTCTCTGCCTTCATGGTGCCCATCTACATTAAGATCCAGAATTATGAGATTAAAGTCAAAAACCTGAGAAAAAAGTCAGAATTTTGAATAAAAAAGTCATAATTCTGACTTTTTCCCCATATTAAACTTTAAAAATTAGTTTGTTTTTTTTTTCAGTGACCCTAATCCTCTTCCATATTCTTTAGAATAACAAAGATATATGTTATAAGAAAAAATCAGTTTTTTAAAAACTGGTTTATAAATGATAACACACTGGTAAGTCAACTTTTCAATGAAAAAGACAACCTCTTTAATAATCAATAATTTTTTATTCCATTTAAAGATTCCCGTAAACTTAAACCGGTTTGCTATTGTTTTTGATGCTTTTCCATCAGGTGTTATAAAGTTATTTAAAGGTCATAATTCTCTGTTCTCCGAAGACCTGAAACCTCTACCTGATCCAACTGATACTGATGTAGGTAGACTGTGCTTCTCCTACATTAACAGACATACTCGCTCTTTATTCAAAGCAAACTGGATCTCAGTTCATTATATCATTACAGCCTGGTCTGGTCTCAGAAGTATGACAGAACAAAACGACTTTACTTCAACATGTGCAGCGTACATTATTTTAATAATAATATAACAAGTGTCTACAAAATATTATTACGAATAAAAGAGGAACAAAGGGTGTGCAAGCAACCAGTAACCAAAGTCTAAATAAAAACTTAAAATATGTAACTTTGCATTCTAAATCTAGATTGCATGTTTCACTTTTTTGGTTTAGATTCAAACAAATATACAGTTCAGTTATATTCCCTTTTATTGAGATACACATTTATGCTGTATATGTACAGCTGGCTGATTTATCAACATTTGCTTTCAGTCTTTAATCTCTCTTGATTCCCAAATTAAAGGTCTGCAGGGGATGTAAGCCTGCAGATGGCAAGTTTGTTCTACGTCAGACCAACCCCAACATTTCTCCAAGTCACCATTCTACTGTTAAAAAACAGTTTGCCCTTAAAAAACAGTACAACAGGTCCACCAACTCTTGATAAAAGTGATAATTTTTGGGAATTTGAAGAGCAAAGCATATAAATAAAGGTTGTAAAATACCTCGTCTCACTGTTTTAAATGCAGTATAAAATAAATCAGCAGTTATATGCTATTTAGATTTCATCAATCACTCATCCAAATATTGGCATATTTTTTTATTTGCTTTTAACCAGTTCTCCAGCAAAACTGTACCAACCCTAAAGGTGAGAGACTCTGAAATAGAAGCTGAAAGAGGTGTGAATTATCCATTTAATCAAACAGCACTAACCTAATGTTTCATAGGCGGGGGCCAGATGGGGCCACTGAAAATCTTGGGGTGGCCACTGAAACTAAAAGCCATAATTTCAGGGTTTGAATCTACTATTGTGCTAAACCGGGCTGTAGAAAACATAAAGAATTAAGGAAACTGTTAGGTTTATTCAATGATGATTATGAAAGTAATGTGTGTTTATATAAAACATTGTAGAAATGAGATGCTCCACTCCTGTCTCATGATTCAGTCAGGATACCATCCTGCCTTGTCATTCTAGTGGAGCATCCTGTCTTTATAAACTGATCAGTTGTTCTGTCAGAACAATACTCTGTTTGTAACCATGCGTCATGTTCTGTTAATAAAACGCTCTGCGGAGGAGGTCCAGTGGGGTTCAACTGTCTCTCCTTCTGCAGAAATTGTATCCATAATTTTGTATTTCAGTTCTTCTTTTGCAAACCTACATTTATGAACCCAACACAAAAACACCTTCTTGTATCTTGGTTTATTGTGTGATTTTTAATGTTACGTCACTGGCTGTGCAGAATGGGATGAAATGCTAAATTGATGCTTCTGGCCAGTGGGGTGGCCATGGCGCCATTGGTGGTGCAAAATATTCTCATTATGAGTGCGTATGAAATCGTACGAAAAGTTATGCACACTATTTCGTACGTTTTTGGACGTTTTTCCTCAAAAAACCACGTCAGTGCGCATGCGCTGGCAGACAGATGAAAAAAAGCAGATCCGCTGACGGACGTAAAATGGGAAAAACAGTGCAATCATCACTTATTCATGTCTCTAACTACGTTGTTTTTGCTGTTTTATATCTTTAGGGTTAGTGTAGGGTCAGGGTTAGGGCCCCAATTTTTCGTAATTTATATTCTATATTACGTGAAATGAATGCGTCCAAGATCGCATACATATCTAAAAACGCCCAAAAACGATATGAAATTACGGGTTTATAACTTTTCTTGATTTCACACGCACTCATAATGAGAATAGGTTGAATTGGTAGCCATACGTGTAGCTTTTGAGTTCTGGGCTTCTAGGGGTCATCTTGTGTGTTTTGTCTACTTGAGACTGAGAAATCTTGAGAAATGTTTATTTATTTTATATTTTAGTAAAACTGAACCACCAATTAAAACATCAACTTTTATGTCAAAGCTTGGATAGTATAGTTTATGAAGGTAATGTTTAACTAGAACTACTGCACTAATATTTGCAGGTCACACTCTGAGGCATTTGCTGAAAGTCTTCTCATTATCATCATGACTCAGCCTATTTGCACCGATCACACTGGTTTTACTGGTCCCCTTCATCATGCATAGAAACTACACACATTCTGTTATTTTTATACACAAATACATCCACAATGTCTCTTAGCCTTTCCTCCATGCAAAAATACGATTCCTGGATGTCAAGTAAAATTTGCTGGCCGTTAACCTTAGTTTTCCATCTTTGCTCAGCATCTACCATTCTGCACATTTTTATACTGTATAAATATATAGATTTTTAACAGAATGAATAAACAGTCTTATTCTTCAGAGGAGGGATCTCTTTATAAAGACAACATCAGGTGCTTTTATATTCCCCTGCGGGCCTTGCTTTTGCCCTCTGAACACCTGTTTTTATTTATTTCACAGTACAGGGACTATTGCAACTCTACTGTTTTGCACACAAAAGATATATGATATCTAGAGCTATTCTTTTGTAGATTTTGAAAGTTTCTTGAGAGTTTTCTAATGGAAAACATTGGTCTGGTTTACTTATTCATTTGCTCTTGATCGATACAGTGCAGTTGATAATGTGAGGTAGGTGTAAAAGGATTAATGCTTTTTAGAGAGATTTTAGGTTTTTATTTTATCATGTTTTTTAGTGTTTCTCTTGTTTAGCTTTTCCACTATTCTGTAGTTTTTATATACACTGTGGCATAGTAATTTACTTGTCTTTATTCTAATGATTCTCTTTATGTTTTACTTTCTTGTTTATTTTGGGTTCTTTTTTCTTCTATGAGGTTTTAAGATCTATTTTAATCCATTATTCCTTTCTTCTCTCCCTCCATCTCTGCCATCATGCATTCGTTTATTGGATCGACCTTTTGTTCTGCTTATTGAATTCACGCCAGCCACCTGTTCTCCTCTGCTTTTCATCCTGATCCATTTCCTCCAATCCTCTCCGGTTTAAAATGTTTTTTCACGCCATGCTTGTTCAGATCCATACTGTGAGTTTTATTTTATAATGCATTAACAAACTGTGACTCACTGAGACGCTTCTGCCTGCCTGCCTTAAACTGGGTCAACTTCTAGAGCCACACATTCTGACAAGATTCAACAAATAAACGATGTGCAAAGAGTGGTGAGCGTCTGTAACCCTTTATTCTGCTACACCTAAATGAAATCCAGTTCAGCCTTTGTCATTTAAAGTGGGGTTAGTTTATAGAATAAATATTAAACTTTTACACAGAGCAAGGTCAGACACTCAGGGAAGAATCCACAGGGGGGTTAAGGGGGGGAACTGCCCAGCTGAACCATCATGTATCTTTTTTGAAAGGAAGCAACCATTTATTTTTGCTCAAATTATGGCTTTCAAATTAAACATTTACAAAAACATGCACTGTTTTCTATCAAGCATAGCGTATGAGATGAGCCAAGGCCTCAAACCGTGCGTCGAGTAGTGGAGTTGGCGTTTCCGCGAAGCGTGAGGCCCCGTCCACACGAAGTCAAAACGAACACGAAACACTGATATTTTCCAGAACGTTTGTCGTAAAGACGGAGACGTAAAATAAATGTGATCGTCCACACGAATGCATGAAAACGCTGCAAAATGTATGCCAGGCCTGTAAGTGGCGCTGTGGTGCCAAAGCAAAAATAAGCGACGAAATGTTGGGCATGCGCACTAATATTTATACATGGTTGCCTTGCGGGTCCATTTTGGTGGTTCAGTCAAATTCAGGTGCTGAACTATGTGGTCGATATTGCTCTGTTCTTCCTGGAGATATTCCAGAAGAAGAAGATTCTGTTGTAAGCCCGACAGCAGGGTGAGTAGCATGAGCAGCAACCATTCAACACAGTACGGCGCCATTGTTGTTGTGATACTGTGTCGCGCATGCGTGTTTAGAGGCGACGCTATGACGCATGCGTGTAAAAAAAAAAAAAAATGCGGTTAGAGCTTAAAGATGGAAACGCAAAAACGGCGTTTCAGAATCTTCCCACCTGAAGGCTGAATAACAAAAAGATCGTTTACAGACCCCCCAAACGCCGCTTCGCGGTGGACAGAGGCTGGTTTTGGTGTGAAAATTTTAAAGTAGGGCCAGGGTTCGGCTTCGTGTGGACGGGGCCTGAATCGAGGCCAAAATAGATGGCGTCCGAAGCCTCGCTAACCCGCCGTACCTTGTGACCGCTTCAGGAAGTGGTTCAGCTCACCCGGAACTTCGGCAGGCATCTAAACAGCCTCAGTGTTCAGTCAAGATGTGGGAGTTTGTAGGAGAGTTTCTGTCAGCTGGATAGAGTTTGGATAGATTGGTTGGAAAAACAGCCAATCTAGTTGGTTAAAACTAGTTTGGTTCGATTAAACAATGTAAAGACCAAAATCTGAGCAGGCAACTGCTGAAGGGCTGGTTATACTCCCGCAGCAGTGTGTTGCAGTGAGCTTGTTGCAGGTATGCTGCAGACATTTTGGATTTATGCCCACTATTGAAGCATGGTCTGCGCCATGTTATTCCACGTCCCAACACAAGATAGCGACAATCGGGAACTAGCTGGTCTAGATACGGCCGCAGGCAGTGGGGAAGTGGGGGGCAAGTTTGTGCTGCAACGGAGGGACAAGAGGGCCAAAAAGAAATTTAGGACCGGTGGAAAAGGGTCCCAGCGTTTTCGCCACCCGCCTTCTGAGCCGGGTCCATTTTTCAGGAGTCATTTTCCAGAATCGTGGTTCTACAAACAAAACACACCGTAAGGTACCAAAAACAGGTAATACGCAGAGTGTAGAGAGATGTAGATTTGACCAATCGAGGCCTGGTTGTCTGCACACTGTCTGTGGTCACCATGGTTTGGGAGAGGTGCAGCAGAATGTCTGAGGAAGGAGCCGGGACGCCTCTGCATCCACCACCTACACCCACGCAGACCTACCTTAGTTGGGTTCACCGCCCCTGGAGCCCACTGCTGGTTCTGCTGCTGGTTCTGCAAGCTGGTTCTGCTGCTGGTTCTGCTGCTGGTTCTGCTGCATTGTAGCTCCACCAAAACACCTGACTCATTTTGAAATCTCCACCTTACATTACTTCCTTTTAAGTATGAAAAGTAGGTATAACTATACAAATACTAAGTTATCAGTATTCAAGTAGATTTTTCTGATATTTTACTTTACTCTTACTACTTCTATTTTAACTTTACTTCTTCTACCTTAATGCTTTTACACAAATATCTGTACTTTCTACTCCCTTACATTTTAAAAATTGGTTTCGTTACTTTAGTTTTGAATCATTTCAATGGAGCTACCGCTATTATTTTTCACACGCCATCAATACCAAATTCAATCTAATTGATGTGGATCTACACGTTGCATTTGACGCACCACTACAAGATGAATCGACAGATCTGGGCGCCGGTATTCATTGGCGTAAATCATTGCAGCTTGGTATGTGAATGCTAGCATAGTAGCATGGACCTATTCTGTGATGATTGAAAATGAACACAACGGAGATCTAGTCCTATTGGCAGAGACATCCATTTAAAATGTAGGCAACGGCATGAAAAGTGGTTTTACTTTTACTTTTATACTCAAGTAAAATTTACAAGCCTGTACTCTTTGTTACTTTTACTTGAGTAAAAGAAGTTGAATCAGTACTTCCACTTTTACCATATATTTTTAACTAAAGTATCTGTACTTTTACTCAAGTACGAAAGTGAGTACTTTGCCATCTCTGAAAACTAAAGGACATGTCCAGGAAAAAAAGAGGACGCTCTGGTCCCCCTACCATATCAATGATGTTTCAGTGAGTGAGTGCTTGTTGCTATGATGCGTCTTTGCTCAGCAGCTTGGCTCGTTGTAAACCAACCAATCAGAGCACAGCTCATCTGAATATTCATGATCAAACCATAAAGGAAGAAAAACACCAATAGCGGTTTCATTTCTAGGAGAAGCTTTTAACCAGGCTGCGTTAGGGCACCTTATAGAACAGCTAATATGATGCCATTTTTCAGCCCAACCAATGTACACACACCCTATTAGAGACCT